>JAPCXC010000061.1:0-57747 GCA_027243985.1 Cryptosporidium canis | reverse complement strand
TATATATAGCGTATTTGGATAAGCAAACATCTACCTTAAACTGCTTGCTATTCAATCGTGCTTTGCTTCAAGAAATACACCTATTCAGTAAACTGCTTTACTTTTGGGATCAAAAATGTCCAGAAAGATAAACTTCACAACGAATGAATATGTGAGTTTTGGTGGCATTAGCAATTGCATTCTATACTCGGTGGTCTCACAAAACTCCAATAAGAATAACAAAGCTCAGGAAGAACTGCATAATATTGACCTACCCATATACGTTGCTCCAATTAACCACAGATTTTACCTTGGAAAGATTTATTTGATTCTTCAGATACTTTCTCTTGGGATCATTTCAGTGTTTAGCCACTGGTTTCCAAACCTTTACAGATGGATGAACTACAAAGCCTCTACAATTAATGAGTGTGACTCTTTTCTGGCCATTACAAAAGAAGAATACTACATTATAGTCAAGAGAAGGAAATTTTTCAGCTCGGGTGATAACTTGTCGGATGATGAAATTAGCATTCTTAGGTTTATGAATATCCTCCCGTCTCAATATAACTTCGATGATATTAAATGCAAGAAGAATAGCTGCCCTAATATCCCAAACAGTAACCGAACCAGCATTAACAACTCCAATAATGCTACATTTTATCACTTAAGCCCACTAGTCACTGGAATAGATATTGAAATCACATTATTCACGTTTTGTGGCTCCACTTACATATTTGATTCGGTTCTTAATAAGTTTATTATTGCCATTCCTTCACTTGACAGCCATCCATACTCCACCATCAGAAATAATGTCTCAGACCTTCTTAAATCCTTCAGAAGTGTTGAATTGACAAACTTTGCGCCCCCCATCGATTCCACTGAAACAATTAAACAAGACTCGACAAGAACAAACCTCCAGAAAATTTTTGGAAAATGCTCGTGTGATATCCCAATATTACCCATTACAGACCTCATAAAGAACGAGATCCTGCACCCATTCTTCATCTTCCAGGTCTGTGCGGTGTGTGTTTGGTTCAGAAACAGCTATGTTGAATATGCAGTGTTCATTATCCTAATTACCTTATCCTCACTCATCAACTCGGTGTATGAGACCAGATGCAGCCATAAAAAAATGAACAGCATGTCCAAGCTCGAATACAAGGTGTCCATTATTTCCAAAAACCCTGACTCAAATGAGCCATGCGAACGAATCATCAACTCCTCAGACCTTCTTCCTGGAGACCTTATTCTACTTAAGCCCGGTATGACTCTTCCATGTGATGCAATTATTCTAGCCTCCAATATAATAGTCAACGAGGCGGCCCTTACCGGTGAGTCTGTTCCAATCCTCAAATCCCCGATACCAAAGTACTCCAGCGAGCCTTTTGATGCGGAAAGGGACAACAAGCACATCGTTTATTCCAGAACCGTTGTAATGGGAGTGCAAGGAGCGAACAGTTCCTACGGAGTTGCTATGGTCCTGAAGATCGGATTCGCTACCTTACAGGGTCGCTTCCTTCAGTCAATGTACTTTGACATAATCACCAACAGAACGCACTACCAGAATGACAAGCTTTACCAAGACTCCATGAAGTTTGTCAAGTTCTGCTTCTTCATAGGAATTATTGGGTGTATCATCACATCTGCGATTGGGTTTACTCTTGGAATTGAACCCATCGTCCTGCTACTACGCTCATTTGATCTATTCACCATTGTTGCTCCGCCTGCTCTCCCTGCAACCATTGCTGCAGGATCCACTGTTGCTGTAAGGAAGCTTAAGAATAAGAAAATCTCCTGCTCGAACCCCAGCTCCGTCAATATTGCAGGACAGGTCAACACGGTGGTCTTTGATAAAACCGGAACCCTGACGTCTGACGGGCTCGATGTTGTCGGATGTATTCCTTCAATACCCGGACCAATACCTTATCTTGATGGGCTATGCACCTCCAATTCCCAAGTCACGAATCTTCTATCTCAGGCAATGGCAACCTGTCATACTTTGGGCTATGTAGACAATGAATTCTACCAAAGATTTAAAGCTGGCCAAAATAAAAAAGAAACTAATGCACCAGACCACTCCAAGAAATCAAGGGTAATTGTCGGAGAGCCTCTGGAAATGTGCATGTTTGAATTCAGTGGATGGACGCTATGCGATGAGTGTAGCAACTGTGCCCAATCTCCAGTCAATGACAATTGTAACAACAGCTTTGAATGCTTTGCCAGGAACTACTACAGTAGTTTAGAGCGCTCATGCTCTGAATCCACCATCCCAGACCTTGTCCCAAGCAAATTAGTACTGAATACCATTGGTGCCATCTCATCTGATAACTTTATCCGCAATAGTTACAGCAACTTTGAGATTGACATTAGCCAAATAAACACTGGGAGCATTGATAACTCTGACCTCCCGCCCCCAAGGACAGTCCGACGCTGTATAGATCGTGCTGAAGGATCATATGTGTTTGGATCTCAGGATTTTGAGGAGCTAGAGATCCTTAAAGTATTTGAATTCTGCTCAAAGCTCAGAAGGATGACTGTGGTCTGCAGAAACCCTGCCAAGCCTCATGAATTTGTGGTTTTCTGCAAGGGTAGTCCTGAACAATTAAAGCTCATTTGTCAGTCGGAGACCATTCCCTCCAACTTTGATGAATGCGTAATGAACTACTCCAGATGCGGAATGCGTATTCTCGGATTTGCTGTTGGCCATATAAACTGTCCAAAAGAAGATCCCAATTCATTTCTGGAAACTTTGACCAGAAACGAGGCGGATGAAAGACTTAACTTTATTGGACTCATGGTCTTTGCTAATAAGCTTCGTCCTGACACTATTGACGTAATATCCACTCTCAAAGATGCGAGCATAAACTGCATTATGTCTACTGGAGACCATGTGTTTACCTCTATTGCAGTCGCCCAAGAGTGTGGGATCTTTTCATCAACGAATTCTTTGGGCTCCTCCAACAAGAAGATTGTATTCGGAGACACCACCGGTTCTCAGACCGGAGAGGAATGCATCAGCTGGACAGTAATGACTTGTAGCTATAAAACCATTGAAGTTGTTGAAAGCATTCAGGAGATTCTAGAAAAGTATCCACTGGAAAGTATTAACTGGGTCATAACTGGACAGTGCCTGAGACTGCTTAACAAGCTTCACAATACGTTTGATCTGGAGTACCTGGACCTCTCCAATGACCCTGAAAAACCACCAAGCAGCAATAGACACGCCTTCTCCCTCTTAAACTATAATAGACAAGCGGAGAGACTGTACATGCAAATCAAAAACAGCCGCAGTGATCTACCATGCTGGGTAACTTTAAGGCCAAGTATGAGGGAGTCCAGTTCTGGTCGTCTGGAGCGCATTGTTGTTGATACTGATGATGGAGAGGAGTTCATCAAGTCGGAGTACGTTCCGTTCCACCTTGACTGCACCAGACATGTCAAGAAGCCAAGTCTGATACTGGAAAGCGTCCTAGCCACTACTAGTGAACTTGAAAGATCTATGGTTCTCAGCTTTGACACCATAATATATGACATGCCTCTAACTTTACGTATGTCCGCGTTGGAGTTCATAATTAGGTATTGCCACGTGTATTCCAGAATGACTCCTGAAGATAAGGCAATGCACATCAATCTAGTTCAGAAGCTGAAGCCCAACCCCATTGTAGGCATGTGCGGAGATGGAAACAATGATATCCTTGCAATTCAATCAGCCAATGTCGGGATAGCAATTGCAGAACATGAGGCCTCTGTGGCCGCCTCATTTGTTTCCAATGAAAGAAACATTGCAGCAGTCCCAGATATTTTGCTCGAAGGAAGAGCAGCCCTAACATCGACTATCCAGTCCTTCCAATTCTCAGTATTGTATATTTTTATTCAATTCACTGCCGTCTTGTATCTAAATAGCAAAGGGACCAACTTTACTGATCATCAATACATCTGGTGTGATGTCGTTACCTTCCTTCCAATCTCTATATTTGCTACACTAACCAAGAGTGCCAAGCGCCTCCCTTCCCAGATTCCTGCATATAAAGACATCCTAAGCAGTAATGTAACTATTGGAATATTTGTTCAGTGCATTATTCAACTTGTTTTTCTCGTTGTGAATATTGTACTTGTCTCAAAGCAGCCGGGGTTCACCCCATATGTCTCGGGAGTAAGCTTTGAGGATAATAACCAGAATGCACACCTGCAAATGTGCGTTGAAAACACGGTCACCTTCCTCGTTTCGTGCATTCAATATGTTGCAACTGGAATTGCCATACACAAGACCAAGCCATTCAGACTTTCACTACTGACAAACAAGCTTTTCGTGTTACAGGCCCTGTTTATCATCGTTACAACTGCTGCAATCATTTTGGCTCCAAACTCCTACCTTTCATCCCTTTTAAATATTGTCCACCTTCCAGGCGCATCCAGCTACATACTAATCGCCACATTCTCCATCAACCTTATCGTAAGCATCATCGCCATGAAACTGGTCATTAAAGTTGTCTATTTAAAGGAAATACGCAATAATGGTCCGGCATACTTTCCTCACTTCCACCCTCTTCGTATCCCCAAGTCTAAGCTTGAATGGAAGATCAACTCCAACATCATAACTTAATTCACAATTTATATTGGCACTTTATTTGCCTATTTTATGCCCACATGTTTTTTTGTTTGTTTCCACATGCAATGTTTTCTGACACGTAAGCAGAATGGTAATGCTAGAATGCATGCATGTGGAGATGTCGGTATGAAGAAACCATGAATACTACGAATCAGAGAAGTGGTTGATTGAGTATCGAATATTTAATGTGGACAACTAGGTAAATTTATGTGTATGAATAAATAGATTAGCATATGTATTTGGATGTTTGCAGCTTACTATGTTCGTATTATGTACATGAACTTAGAGCTATTGAGTTGTATTTAGCTTAGTATTAATAAAATTGAAAGCACCTAATATACTTTAGTGTCTACTTAAACGGGTAAATTTGATATTTAATATTTGAATAGTCTACACTAGTGATTTATGTTATGATGGTCAAGGAGAGTTTAGAGAACTCCTCTGCATATTGTACGCACACACCTCCTTCTAATCTCAGACTCGCTACATATTATTGCGCAAACCACACAGAAAATATGTGTGGTTTAAGTTCATTTACTGACTTTATTACGTGTGCACTTTAAGGTTACCCTGCCTTAGGCTTGGGGGCTGCGCGCGCAATTATACACAGATGGATGCATGCACCATGTGTGGCAAATTTACACTCATTGACCGAAATTGGGAGTGAGTATTTAGGTGCTTCAAATCCCTCAAACTGATCATTTTATTGGAATAATAAGTTAAGAACTATTTTTCTTAAGATAATATTTGTCGGCATTCAAAATTGAATGTAATCTAAAAGCTTGGACGGCTACATGCACAAATATATCTTTGAGAATTGAAATTGGCAAAAATGTTCCCAAAGGATCAGCAAGAGATGAGAAGCTTGGATGAAAACCTTCATGAGCTCGGCACAACAGTAAAGCGCCTGGAAAATGAAATTCTTCTCAAGAAGAACCAAGTAAAAGAGGCTTCCAATTTCATGGATGAGCAAATAATTAGGTCGCCAACTAAGGAGACCAGAATAGTCAACAAGGAAGAATTGGATCTTGAGAAAGATGCCGCATCCATGCTAAGCCCTGAACTCAAAACGGAGTCCAAGAGAGATGAATGTGGAATCAGCCAAACCCCGGAAGCTGCTGCCTTTGTTTCTGAGGAATACGTTCCAATCAAAAACACTGTGATTAGAGCATCACCAAAAATCTCTCCAAAACGCTCAAGTAATCTTGTTGCTGCCGAACACATCTTAGAACCCAAGACATCCTTTTCCACCCCAGGATCCCCAATAGCCGTGAACGTGGAAATTGAAAATGAAACGATCCCATTCGACGCTCCAACACCTGCTCCAGCTCAGTTCCATCTACCCACACAGATCCAATGGGGACCTCCGAACCATCCACCTCAGTTTTACCCAAATCATCCACCAATGGCTCACCCAATGCAAATCCCCCCGCATGACAACAATGGGGCCCACTTACGCCCTATATTTATCAACAACCACTCTCATCCAGAGCATCCCCACCAGATTCCTCACGCCCCGGTATTCCAGCCAGGCCAACCCCCGGTAGGCTTTAACGCTCGGATGCAGACCCTCCCGGCTCCCATACAGAGCCAACCTCACTTCATTTGCAACCCCTACCAGGGTGCCCCCATCCCCCCAATACCACAGCACCCAGTCATGCCAATGCCTGCTTCTATGCAACTACCCCACCATATGCAGCTGTCTGTGCCCATGCCTATGCCTGTTCCTATGCCTATGCCTATCCCCATGCAACCACAGATACCAACACCAGGATCAGTTCCTATCCACATGCAGATTCCTCAGTTTAACTCAAATCATGTCCCAGCTCCAAATATGCCAATTCCGTTCGATCAGCATGTCCAGAATCCGATGTTGGCTCCACAGCCCATAGTGGGAGGGGTTCCAGCGCAGATTCAGCCTCACCTGCCTCCTGAAGTTTCACCCGATCTTGCTCCCGGGGTGCAAGTGCCATCTGGTCAAGTCCCACTGATGGTACCGGGAACAAATATCCCAAACCCCCTTGGAATGGATTCCCAAATGCTCGCAAAGTACTTACTAACGGCAATGGCGGAGGAATGTCTGACTAAGAAGAAATCATCCGAGGCTGAAGGAGTAAGTGGACCCACCAAAGACCCAAATAGCACATCCTCCAGTATGCCAAGCACTCTCTTCCCATCTCCAAATATCCGCCCCCTCATCCAGCCTCCAAAGGTGGAAATTGACTTTTCATCTCCAACATGTTTTTCTCAAGATGTTTTTAAGAAGAAGTGCAAAAGAAAAGTAAAAATGAATAATGCTCCGATGGTTAGTGGTCAACACCCATTTCCTGACTCAAATCCAGTAGAAAAAGGCACCAACGGTCTTCATCCGGAATTGGAAATCAACCCTGAGCAGCATTCCCAGATCTCGCCACCCTCTTCTCCAGCCTGCCTCTCCTTTAAAGCTTCTGTCCCGGTCAGTATACTTGGAGATAACCCTTTTTCTGAATCCATCACCAAAATCGTCACCAATAAAGTTTCCCAGTGCCACCCACAACCATATATGGCAAATGGTAACTTTAATATTAAATCTGGGTTTAATGTACCGATTCATCCTCAAATCCATCACTACTAAGACTGCTTATGATGGAGTTTTACGTGTTTTAAGGCTTTTAATTGTAGATTTTTAGTGAGTTTTAACTTTTAATTTCCTTCAAAATATTATCGTGATTAATGACTGAATGCAAACTGCTCCTATTGTCAATAGCAAATACGCACTCAATATTGAGATATAGACGCCCTTTGTCAGCTTTGGCACAATGAAGTCATTTGGAAGGGAATGGAGATTAATGTTCTTTTTATTAATATATTGGAAACTGTTTGAGCTCTCCTCGTCATTCATATCAAGCTGCATACTTAACCTCCAGTAATCATCAAACTTTTGACCGAATTGGTACATGAGAACTCTCCTATGATACACTAGGCCCTGTGAAACCGATTTGACGCAAAGCAGGTACAACGTTGCATAATCCATGTAAACTTTGCTCAACTCCTCGCTCTTATCGTATAATTCGGATAAATCATCTGAGTCTATTATCCTAAAGGTCCGGTTGTTCACCTTGATCCCCTTGTTTTTCCAAAAAATGGTGGCCACTTTAATACAAGTTGAGATATCTCGGACCCGAATATCTCCCAGAACCTTCTCCCCAATTTTCACAGTCTCTGAAAGGCTCAACAGCTTCTTCAAATTCGCTTGAACCAAAACCGGGTATCTATACAAAAACTTATGAACTCCCCAAAGATTGGAGTTTATAAATAAAATTGGAACCATGGAAAACACACTCGGGTAGAGGTCGCTCTGATCCATTACATGACTGTCAGCCTCACCCCCGTTCCCACCAGCAACTTCACCCAAGTATTTAACCATACGCTCCCTATTGCTCCTCAGGACGTCCGCCTTTTTCCTAAAATAGAGCAAGAACAGCCCATCACTTGCATTCCTCTCTTCCTTCATTACGGAAGCCCTCAAATCGTGCTCGTCCTCCGAAACAAACTTCTTTAACATGTCAATTTTTGGATCCAAAAACGAATACGCGTGCTTCCTCTTGACCAACTTTGCATAGTCACTTGTCCAAGTAATCAATGCATCCCTATCAGAACTAGGGTAAAGTCTCCAACTTGTAAATATTAATTGTATTTCGGTATCGAGAGGCGATGAATAATAGTAGGAATGAAATGGCAGTGGCTTAACGAGCCCCCCTTTGCGAATACTCCCACTCAAACCCAACTCCTCCACGAACTGACTGGCGAAATTGGAGGCCCCCTCTAGGTCTCGCAACGGTAAATACCTTTTTTGCCTGACATGCATTAAGTAGTAAGATCTCTCCAATCTCCGGGTTAACTCCAGCATCAAATTACAGAGCTGATTTGACCTTAACAAAGTTTTCCTGCTCACGGAGATCGATTTTCTGTGGAATATATAATATGTTGGCCTCCTCTTCAACACATCATAGAAAAAGACCCTCAGCTCTGGATAGAGAGACATTATGCCTAGATTTAACACGCATGTGTTAACTTGGTGGTGATATAAATAGAGATCAGGCATCTCCTCTGGCAGGTAAATCCGGAAATTCTTGCTGTTCCCCTTATATCTCCCTTTGGACCCACATTTTAATAAATTCATGGAATTCCTCCAGCCCTCAGAATGTCTAACCTTGAAATACTTGCTCATTTCACGCCCAACCACCTTTTCATCGAGCTTGCAATCATCGTTGTAATTAAACTGAGTCATAAACTCGATGAAAATATTCTCAATGGACTTGTACTCATCATCCCTGGTCAGTATTTTGAATAGCCTCAGAATCTCATCAGACTGGTTAATTGCCAACCTCCTCAAAATTAACCATTGAGATCGCGGAGGGTCGACCTTGTACAACTCCATCCAGCTCATATAAAGCTCCGAAGATTGAACCCTCCTAGAAAGGCTATAGTAGTCCTCCAATCCTATGCGACTCCACTTGCTCCTTATCTTGAATAAATTATCGAAAAATGAAATACAAGCTCTTTGCGCTGATAAAATCTTCTCCTCCCGAGTCAATCCACTTCTTAACAACAACTTTTGATGGGTCTTAATGAAATTCAAACAGTCACTATATTCGCAAAGCAGACCCATCCCCTTGGGCCTCTCCCTGCTTACCTCCGTCTTTAATATTAATTGCAACAGCACCCAATGAATCTGTATTCTAAGCTGCTTATTCCCCAGCTCCCAATTCACCCTCAAAACTTGTATTATATCTTGACTTATATTATCTTTGATCAACTCGATTCTCTCATCTGTCTTGTCTTGACCCTCCTCCTTGCTTTCCTGCTTCAACTCTATATACTCCGCATCCCTAATCCTTCTAGTATAAATATCCGTGTTAATTTTCTCAGTCAGAAACCCCAAATCGTCCTTGTCTGTCCTACCCATCGCACATGCTCCTGTCTCTTTCGAAACCTCAACACCAAACAACCCACTTATAAATACAAGCGCACAAAATGCAATTATCCGCTCCAATTTATTCATCTCTTTTAACTTAATTATATATTCGTATTTAATGCATCCATCGTAGCCATCAAATTGGATACTTGTCTCTACAACCTAAAGTATTTTTTAACAAAATATTGACTTTTTTTTTCTGCAAATTTCTTTGCATTTTACCGGCATGTTCATGTGGATGCATTTATTTTGTGCAAAATTATATACCGGTATTTCCATGTGGACGAAAAATAAAAATAATAACCATTTTTTTCTTATTCTTTAAATAAATTGCATACCGGTCAAGAATGAATGTTTGAGAAAGGGGGAAATTGACAAATAAAATTAAGTGAATGGGATTAAAGTTGGGAGATAAATGAAAGTCCAAGACAGAGCAAAGCTGCTGCTGTTGTCACTTATTATTACGATAATTTGTCAGGCAGGAGTAGCTGAAAGCGTAGTTTACAGAGGGAAAGAAAAGTTTGTTTTGCCAAAATTCTGGAATGTTAAAGAGAGATTTTCATATATGGGGAATGGTCGATTTACATTTGGCCAGCAAGGTGAGGAGCCAGACAATTCGACGGAGGATTCCAGAAACGGGCACTCCCTCAAGTTGGAGCAATTCAGCAAAGAGGAGAAGAGGACTCGAGTAGATAACAGCTATAGATCTTTGGAAACTGTTAGGGAGGATTTGGTGAGGAATTGGGCATTTAACATTAAATATGGCTCTAGTCGAGTTATAAAGGAGACACACTTTGGAATGATTATGTACTTTGTAAGGAGGGCATCCGGAACGAAAGTCATCAGAAAGCAGCAAGTAATTGACGAAATAGACCCCACAAATATACTTAGCAGGCAAGATCCCAATGAAGATCCTGTTCTTGGTAGCTTGGATAGAGGTCGAGAAAGAAACAACTTTTTTAATGAGCTCACCAGACCGATTAATTCCTATCAGAGGTGCTGGGAGATCTACTCCGCCATTGTTTCAAAGTACAACTATGAGTTATTTGAAAGGGACTTCGACTCCTTGGCTGATTCTAGCAGTGATGACCCCACATCCATTGAAGAGGAAAAGGACGAAAGGCCAGACCAAGACGACCAGGCGATTGAAACGAAGAGGCTCGAATACAACGAGCAGACAATAGAGAAAATGGGAATCAAAGGTGTTGCAAAACTGGTGGAGCCCGTTGTAAGCATCCCAAAATTACCCAAGGTGACTAGAATGATGAGCAAGCGCCAGGATCGGAAGAAATTCCTGCTCAGGCTAACCTGCGAATTCTACATGAAGGCAGTGAGGGAAGTCGAAAAATACGTCAGAGAAGAATACGACAGCTTTGACTTTAGGGAGCTTCAAGTGAAGTCTAAAATCTACCACACGTGGAGGAAGCTCTATTTGATTTCACCCAGTCATGGAATGTGGTATCTGTTCAAGCAAATTATCCCTATCAGAGGAGACCTGACCGTGTTTGGTCTCAGCAATGGGGACTTGCCACTTTTACCCACCAAGGACAAGATGTCAATTCCCGATACCCCCCCAGACTTCTTTGAATACACTACCATGCCAAAGTCGTGCTCTAACAACTTGGTAGCTTTATCCTTGAATAATGGGTATCGAATTCAGCTTGGAATCTCCAAGACCCCAAGATATGTTCAATTTGGTAAGCTCTATAGGTACTTTGAGAGTTCGCTAACAGTGTCCTCGACATCACTCAATCTATGTATGAGAGCCATTAAACTCCAGACACTCTATCAAGCATATTACTATCAAACAGTGAACGAATATAGGCCAGATCCAACCAGCTATTTTTACTGGCAAACCCCAGACTGGGATTCACTTTCTGGGTACATCAGCTACCTTCCCTCCGGAAACAAAGCCATTTTCCCCAGCAGAAATCAATTTGTATGGTGTCTCCTTTGGACTACCACCGAGTATGCCAGGACGTTCTCCAGATTTAGAATCAACCCCATAAAGATCAGGGTCGATGATATTTTACACATCCCAATGAAGATGCAGAATATTGGCATAAAGCCTAATTTAGAGTCCTGCTTCATCCTGATTAGGTACTTTTGGCTTGCTAAACTTATTAAAATAAACAAGAGGAAGTACAGACCCCTAAGGAAAAACTCACCCCATGATGTAATTATGGACTACTCCTCCATCTACTACATATGTGTTGCAATTCTAAAGTGCAGGGTAACCTTCCACAGGTCTTACCTCAAGAACTTTAGGCCTGAAGACATTACCCCAGCAATTGAAAAGGCATACGACACACAAGACCCCCTTGGAGACTTTAACAACCTGAACAACAGGTTCCTAATTCTCAGCATTCCGAAGCTAAGATCTCTCAAGAAAGTTAAGACTGTACTATACGGAGTCGTTTCGACCGTTTTATTCGGAGCTATAACTGGAATCACGCTCCTTAACATACTCACTAACAATCAGGTTTATAGTAACCAAATCTTGAGATCAGGGTACCACAACCCTCTCCAGGACCTTAACCTGATCCAAGGCCCCAGTACCTAACTTATCCCACTCCATTTCTCTTTTTTTCGAGTGGAGATCATTCCTGAATGCCTCCCAATCGCCAATCCAGGGTCTAGACACAGATACAGATTTCAACAATCTAAGAACAAACAAGTTATAACTATATCTAAACTTTTTAAATCATAATCCCTACTGGTGCCAGTCATTCAGGCACCAATACCCATAAGTCCTCCCCCCCTTTTTTGTCTTTTTCTCCTCTCTTTCTCAGTACCTATAAGCATCATCACCAATCATACAGCTAAAATTCTAAAGACCTGACTCTACCTTGCTTACATAGTTGATTGCAAGATCCTGAACGTGCTTTTGGCTTTGCAAGGATCCAAACTGCTTCTCGAAAGATAGCCACCTTGTAAATACCATCTTCATACTTCTCGGCTTGAAGTTCTTCTCCAAACATGAATTAAAAACGGATCTGGCCATTTCAATATGATCCCCTCTGGACGCCTCAGAGTCCGAGCTGTTACACAGCCTGGTCAGAATGTCAAAATACTGGGACCACAAATCCATCCTCTTCGGATTCTCCTCCAGCAGGTTCTCAAATATGGTCCTTCCTCTATTAACATTTCCGTAGTCAAACTCTAATCTTCCAATGTCCGTGATCAAACGCACAACCTTATGTTTTGAAACGCTCCTCAGAGACTTTTGAATAACCTCGTCCCTAGCCTTCTTCTGATTGTCATTCTCATATAAGCACGTTAAATAAGTCATCCAAAGCTTTCTACTAGTCTGGAACTTCTTCAGCCCCTCCTCCAGCAAAGCTAATCCATGCTCCTCCTTGGAGTATTTCTTCAGGGAACCAAATATCTGAATATACATCTTTTTCTGATCACATACATTCACCAAAGCCCGGTCCAAGACCTCCCTCACGTTCTTAGGGATCTCACTCTTTCCTACAGAAGAGTTGTAATCCTCCCTACCTGCTGAAATGTCATTTCTGCCGTAAACTATCTCCATATTTATATAAGCAATCCACATGTTCCATCTTTCCATCTCTTCCTTGACGGAAATCTGCCTCAGGGACCTTTCTGCAATCATACGAGCCTTATCCAGCTCCCCTAAATCCAAGTAGTACGACATGTACCTAATCCAGAGAGAGGAAACGTCCCTGTGAGTCACCAAAAGTCTCTCAAAGTCATCAATTGTTGAGGGGTCTAGGTGAGACCTCATTCCCTTCTCTTCCTCCTCCCTAATCCTGTGTTCCAGCTCCAGCTGTCTCTGGACCTTCTGTTCTCTGTTCAAATTCTTTCTGGACACTTCAGGCGCACCATCGCCGGATCCTCCGGCTCCCTCCGTCTCTAATTCAGACAGCGCCAGCCCATCCTCCATAGGAACCTCCATTCCATCCTGGCCCAGCTCTCGGTACTCTAACCCCTCATCATTCAACTCTAGACCTATATCCGAGCTCTTCTCTTCGTCATACATGCTTGTATCGTCACCCTCCTCTGTCTCATCAGTGTCACCTTCTATGTACTCATTTCTGCCTGAGTTCAAAATATCACACTCCTCGTCTTCATTCAGCTTTGAAAAGTAGCTAGGTTTTAAGCCAACCCAAACTCTCCTGTTCTTGGGGTCCAACTTCAACACCTTGCACAAAACACTCCCTCCTATCTTGAATATGGAAGATACCGTCTCCATGTCCGATTTCTTATCCAGACACTCTGAGAACTTGCAGAGACCTGTCAAATCGTTGCTCAAGTCATTTAGTCTAATAAATACTCCATTCTTTGAAATATTCTTCACAACCCCTCCAAGTATCCTCCCGACAAACAAATCTTCAAATGAAAGCTTCTCGTTAATATTACCCAGTGCTGAAGTCACGCTCTCCCATCCTGTCTCACCCCCATCCTCCATATCATTTTCGTTATCGTCCTTCTTTACACCATGCTTCATCTGAGAAAGTCTCAACTTTATATCATCCGAGTCCAACTTGGAAATACTTAAATCAATCTTCTTCTCATCCTCGTTCCTGTCCACCACAATCATCTTTTCGATAAACTTCCCGACAAAGAACCTCTGAGACGCCTCTTCTGGAGTGATTGTTCCCAAAGTTAGCTCTCTAAGCTTGATTCTTCCAACTAAATCCCTTCCGATACGCACAAAAACTCCCTCTCTCCCACTATTAGAGACATATCCACTCAGTATAGACCCTACTTCAATCTGAGAAAACGTCCTGACCTCCTTTTCTAGATCTCTCTCACCCAAAATGTCTCGTATTCTCGAAATACGACTCGAAATTTCATACTCCAGTGTTACATACTTGGTCTTCATGGACTTGCTCCCTGTCAAAATGACCTTCCTGCTCTTCTTATTGACATTCTCCAGCTGGTCGATAACGATACCTTGAATTGTCTTACCAACCTTGAATTTTTCAAGCTCCAAAGGTTTGTCCATTCTATCGTCGTCTAGCTCCATTATGGAAATCCTTCCAAAGCTTTTGTTTGGCAGCTGAACAACCAAACCCTGATAGGATTTCATGTGTTCAATAATTTTACACTGGACTTTGTCATTCACCCTCCATTCTATATCTCTGCTAGTGTTCTTTAGAGGATTCGCCTCCTCCATGGAGGAGTGCAAAACACCCAACACCATTGGAGTATTTTCTATGTGATCTAAAATGCTGCACTTGAATTGTGGGGAACGACTACACAACCTTTCCTTTAGTATCTTTGGAGATAAGACTATGACTGGAAACTTCTCATCATCAGGTCCTCCAATAACCAATACGGAAATCGTGAGCTGTCCAACCTGAAATACGATATTCTCCTCATTCGCCACATCTATCGACTTTGTCTCACCAACAATACTGTCCAGAAACTTTGAATACTTGTTCTTTAATCTCAAAGATGCTGACTTTTTCTTTTGCTCCAACACTTGGCTAAATCCGGCCATCAAATGGTCTTCACAAGACACAAAGTAGACATATTTAGCTTCGGATGCAACCCCAGTGTGAGCCTTGGAGTCTTGTGGAGGGAGATAATCTCTTGCAATTACCAAAGCAGTGATTCTATCTCCTTTGGAGAACTCTTTTCGGATACCATTCTCCATATCCCCGGATACAAGCTTAAAGTAGATACCTTCTGGAGCCCCAATGGAGTCAGATTTTGCCATGTAAATCCCATAATTTCTGAGATTTGCCTGAATCTTGAGCTCCAAAACCCTCCCAATCAGATTTGGCTTCGAAACAGAGGTGCCTTTATCACCCTTCATTACAGAGGACTTGTCGAGTAAGCAACCAACAACTCGATCATCCTGCTCGAGCCCCTTAATCATCTCTTTAAGGAAGCTCTTCGTGGTAGGTCTCTTCTGCATGAAGGCTGTTCCATCCTCCAGATCCTTAAGACTCAGAGTAACCTTTTTATTGTTATCATCCAACTTGACAACCTTCAAAAGTAGAGTTTCCCCAATAGAAAAGTGTTTTGCCAGCTGCTCCTTGCCATCAAAGAATACCTTGGAGCTGATTAGATGCCTTGGGACAATCCCAGTAAGAGGCTCAGAGCTTAAGATTGATATCAAAAGCCCATAGTGGTCTATGTGATTAATATACCCAATGCAAAGGGTCCCGACTGCCAATGCCTTAAAGTTCTTAATGGCTAATTCTCCAGCCCCTAATGAATGCTTCATGTATGCGATCTTAACACTCAGACCAAGATTAATCGATTTCCCACTCAACCCGATCTGGGACTTTGGACTTCCAACCAAACCCAGTTCGAACGACAGTTTTGAGACATGGTCTGAAAGAACGGCTGGGGAGAAGTCAAGATGAAAAATCCTGGAGTTGAGTTCCGAAACGGACTTAGAGGTCTGGTAGATTTCCCTCAGCAGGCTGTAGATCTTCTCAGAATTTTCCTTGCTGTCTGAAATTGAAAATTTGGGTACATAAAATAAATCCCTAAATCCCTTCGAGAATAACAGGCCCTCTGTTGCTACTCCCAGTAAAGTAAAGCCTCTAGAGTTTAGATTGCTCTCCTCAAATAATTCGTCGTAGAAGGCGTACTGATGGACTTTGATTTGAGAAAGGAACTGTCGGTTTAGAGGACTGGATGAGGATGATTTGGGGTCTTCAGTCTCCTTGCTTTGCATCCCGAAAGTAAGCTTGAGGGATTTGTTGGCCAAATCAATGCTCTTAATTTGAACTGTGATAACTTCTCCGATTGCTGGCTTTCTTGAGACACCATGGACACCTTCAAATTCATAAAAGTCCAGATACTCCTTATATGAAATAGATCCATATGCCTCTCCGTAGAATCTGATGATTATGTAATCTTTATGGTCTTGATTGGGATTCCCCAGACAGATTCTGCTAATATAGCCAGTGATTTTTTGACCAACCTGAAGAGAACCATCAATTTCCCTGACTACAGGCAGCTGGTCAGATATGAGGAGATTCTTCGCAGTCAGTAGAAGCAGGGGGTTCCAGCTATTGTCACTGTACTCGTATCTTAGGATTTTGAACTGATAGCTCCTTCCAATTTGATAATGCTTCTTCACGTAGTCCATTTGATCCTTGGACATGCTCTTGGAGCTATTGGGTACACTGTTTTTCCCATTGCCTGATCCTGAGGCTGAGCTGTTAAACAGATGCTCTTTATATATTCTTCCCGAAAAGTAGTCAGAAAGTCTTACAGATATTCCCCAAGCGTGGATCTCCGTGACTGTAGCTTTAACAATTTGCCCAGGGAGGACGTTTTGCGAGGAGAAGTATTTCTCTTGCACCACCTTTTGGTCAAATGAGACAAGAATGGAGTTCTCCAATCGGGAGTGAGAGATGACTCTGAAGGGCTGCGTTTTGATGGTGCTGTCTATTTTCTCATGGTCCTTGGTAGAGAGCCTGGTAGAAAATGAGACCCATTTACCTGAAATTCTAGCCAGAAAGCCGATTTTTTCTTGGGAGTTCTTATTGTTTTGTGAGTTGAATAGCGTGATGCTGGAAAGGGATTTCAGTCCTTGGGTTGAGTCTTCAGAGCAAGAGGAGGAGGGATAAACAATGGATCCAATTCGGATCTCATCAAAGTTGGTCAGCTCAATTTTGGGTAAGTTAACATTGTGAGGAAGGGCTGAAAGTACGATTTTATTCTCGGTTCCAGATAAGATAGCAATAATTCTGGCTGTAATAAATTTGGACTTGGGTGAGCTTTGGGCTGCTCCGGAATTCAGGGGAGATCTGAACTCCTCTGGGTAGAAGCATGCTAGTGGGTGGATGGAGTGTTCATTGGGAATGACTCCCAACATAGTCCCCATACAGAAACTAACTTGTAGAGAGTGGTCATCCTGAAGATAGTCTTGTACCGACTGGAGCTCTTGATCAGTAACGAATTGTTTGTCAATCTTGTTAAACTGTAGGATCTTGGTGTTCGGATGCACCCCAACTTTGTCGGATAGCTTTCTCTTCTTAGAAGGGGACTGGGAGTGAGCTTTCTTTTCCTTTTGATTATCACTTCCACGAGAATGTATGAGGCACTCCACTTTTAATCCTGGCTTCATTTCATGAATACTCAAGAGTTCTTTCCTCCCAATGGTAGACCTTTCAGTTTCATCGTAGATAGGGGTGCAAGTCAAGAGAGACTTTTCCTTGAAATACTTGTCAATGCTAACCGGTAAAATCTGCCCAATCTGGTAGTCCCTAGTCCCAGATCCCTCCACCTTCATGAACACGGATTTGACGCCCTGTATGCCCGTGAATATATTAAATCCATGGCTTTCTTTGGAAACAATCATTCCAGATATTACGTATCCGAAAACATTCAGACATTTGGAATTAGAGTTGATTCCTGCATTCAATATTGAAGGCTTTAGGGTAACGTTGTTTTTTACCTTGTTGTTAGAGATAACAGCTCCGTTAACAAATTCACCCGGGTTAAACCTCTCCTTGAGCGATTTCTTGCTCAAGTTTCCAAACAATGTAGGCGGAATTACATTCGAATCTTCCAGAGTATTTTCTACAGATACTATTGCGGTGTTTGAGCCTGGAAATGAAATGGTGAGCTCCTTTTCAGTAACTTCATCAATTACTCCAAATAATAGAGTACCAAATTTAAGGTCTCTACGCTCAATATTGCTAGAAGAAATTAAAGCCTTCAGGTTTTTGCTCTTTATTCCGATGAAATCACCATATTCAGCCTCCTCCAGCTCTTCGACTTCATCCTGGGTGCTCTTCTGGGCTCGCTTTCGATTCATCACAGCCATTCCTCTCTCAAATAAAGATTCAACAGCTTAGCGACTCAATCTCCTTCCCAAGCTGTTGCTCTGAAGGAATTAATTACTTTCAAATACTCTTGCAGCTGTCTGCTTGTTAGCTTCTAATATATTCAACAATTTCCAGACAGGATAAAGATTTAAATCAGCTTTCGCCCTGTTCAACGTAATTTACCATACGAATAGTAATATCTTAAATTTCTTAAACCCAACAAAATCGAAAAGTCTAGCCTCCGCTCTTCAACTTCACTCGTCGTATATCCTGAGTAAATATATACGACTATTTAGCTAATTTTCTTGGGAAGAAAAAAAAGGTGTTCGACTTTCTCTTTTAAATATTTTATTTCCAACCTAGTCAAAATTGACTCCAATCCTATGCATAGACAGTCTCGACGACCGGCCCGCCCGCCATTGCGCGCCACTTAGTGGATTTTTAAATTTATGACTTATTTTTTTAAAATGGAAATGCTTTGTGTGAAGCCTCAATGATGGTACATAGCTGAGGTTTATAATCTAATTAAATATTAGGTATTTTGGGAATTCCACAAAATACCCATTTTAGCTTTTTAAAAAATCAGCTGCTTTAATGTGGAGAAAAAAATGTCATGTGGTTGCCACGTAATGTAATTGCATGCATGCATTTGCAAAATTTGCGGACGCCGGTATAGAAAAAACTGCGTGTGAATATGGAGGGATTATTGGATCTCTTAGAGTATGGGGGGAATAAAATTAGTGGATGGTCACTTTTGCAATAATTAGCAATTCTGGGCAAAATTTTTAAAAATAATATTACAGATATTGTACAAGTAGAAATTCCAGCTGATTGCTCGGCAAGAAAGTTAACGGACTGGGATATTTCGACTGCTTGATATATAGAAGTTATTTGGATTTGAATTGGAGCTCTTCCAATCTTGTAACAAGTCTTAAATTTGAAATCTAGTGCTAGGGAGCGGAGCAAGAGAGGACAAAAAAATAATGGAGAGAAGAGTTAGGCTAAATGTAGGGGGAGTGTTCTATGAAACCACAAGCACTACACTGCTTGGGGTCAACGGGGAGTCAAACTACTTTTCTGCGTGTCTGTCAAGTGTGGGGATGTCTGTTGAAGAGCAAGCAGAAAAGAGCAGTATAGAGCTATTTATAGATAGAAATGGGTTTTTGTTTCAGTATGTTTTGGATTACTTGCGAACCGGGACAATCGTAGCAGTGCCTGAAAAGGACCATATAATTAAGGGGTTATTAATAGAGGCAGACTTTTACCTTTTGGAGTCTTTAACTACATCACTTTTAAACAGACTTAGTGAGCAAAATATAAACAAGCTGAATTCGAAAATGAGCCTTATGGCTAGCCAAAGCCAACATCAAAGTCCAATTTCGAGCCAAAATCAGAGCCAGAGCCAAATCATTAGTCAGAGTCAGAGCAATATGTCGGACAAGTCAGATATCCCACATCTTATTTACGATAATCCAAAGGTGGACCATCACATGAAGTCAAATATATTCAATTATGGCTGTTCACATGGTTTTGGCACTGACAGTTCCGTATTAAAAGAAAACGAAGCCGGTTTGCAAAATAACTATTTAAAATTTGAATTCTCCCTAGACGAGGACTTTTAATTAAAATGAATTAGTCTATTATAATAGTGGTAATTTATATCTCTGATAAGCTTATAATATCTCGGATTCAAGAGCCAAGATGCTACTTTCTGTACTGACAAAGTACCGGGTAAATATTATCGAACACATTGCAAATTTCCTGGTAATTCTTGCAGCCTGTTACAATCACTTTACCGGAAACGAACAAAAGTAAAACAGCTTTAGTAGGTGAGTTGTCTGGATGATAACGATAAACTAAGCCGGGGAAAAGCTCCGGCTCATAGTTGCAAAAGTCCCTGTGGTCGTAAGCCAAGCCTTCAAGCCGGATTGGGAATTTACAGTCTGCAGTCGCAATGATATTTTCCATCTTGAAGTTGGTGAATTTTACCTTTGGAAACCCACTCTTTTGACAAATCTTTGCCATCTTCTTTCCACCAAGCTTGGCATCGTTCTCTAGCCTGGCTCCTGTTATCATCAGCCTTCCACTCCTAAATAGCAAACCCGTACACTTGGGATCTCGCAGTCTCATTACAACTGCGTTAACTTTCTTAGGATTGTACTCTGCATTCCTTGCACTAATTGCTATCATCCTTAAGTCTAGCTCACATTGCAAGTGAACGCTCGCAATAATGTTCTGAATCTCCGGTGTTATCGATTCATTTCTGATGGTTGACTCCACAATCTCGTTCGAACATTCAATCATCCGGCTAGATATATCGATCGCCTTCCCACTTTCGGCGCTACTCCCACCCATAAGGGACATATCACACAGAAAGGATGTAGAGGCCAATCTAGAGCCTGATGATGGAGTGGCTGGCGTGTCAAACAGTGAACTGAGTAAATCATCACTCATGGTTACAAATATTCTTCCATTTAAATGCCCCTTATCTATATGACCACTTTCCCTTCCTTCTATTCAGAAAATCTGTTCCTCAGCTGACTGCGATCCCACCTGCATATACAAAACCTTCAGTATAATGCTGTGAGAATATCCTTCTATATCTGAAAATTGCTTTTGTGCTGTGAGAGCAGAGTTCACAGCTCAAGGCTCTTGGGAATCTGATCAAGGCAAGAACAGATCCTTCCTCTTTCAGCACAATAACGACTTTCCTGCAATTAACGGTCTATATTCCTTACACTGTTTTTTCTACTCTATATTTATCCTGTCAAAATTTAAATATTGCTCCAGGCGCCAATATATTGGCGCCAAATTATTTGGTATTTTGGGGTCATAAACTGGTTCAAGAGAGGAATCTTCAAGTCAGAGAGTACCGAACGGGGTTGAGAAGAAAAAAGAGTGAGTCCCACAGACTTTAGACTACTGTTTTCCCGGCGGCATTTGATTCTTGCTCTTTTGCTGGTTTAATAGTTAGGGTGAGCCAGTACTGTAGCCAAGTGACCTTTTTCCTGTTTCAGCTAGCTTGTTTTATTAATGTTGGAGCTTAGCAGTTTCGATATCAAAATTAGTAGTGCTGGACGGTTTTCCGTGTAGTTTGAGCTCATCTAGACAGACAAAAAATAGCGAGGGCTTCAGTGGCGTTCTGAGTAAGCATTGAGCTGGAGGCAGCATTTCCTTGCACAGAAATGAGCGCACATCGAGTATGAAATTTGTAATATTAATAATTTGGCTTCAAACTTGAAAGTAGAGAATTTGGGCATTAAATCTATTAGTCCCAGAGTTTGATGGGGCTTTAACAGGTTCTCGCACTTTAAATGGACCAAATTAAGTTCGAGAGTTTGAACGCCCCCAAGGAAGAGCTGAGAATCTCAAAATGCTTACCAGCTGGGCAGTCTTTTTCCTGGAGAAAAGTCTCAGAAGACTCCTTTGTTGGGGTTCTTGGGCATAGGGTGTTTCAGCTGAAGGAGCTTGATGATGATACTCTGTTTAGATGTCTTTATGATGGATGTAATGGTGGAGCAACAGAATGTGGGCAACCAGCTGATGATGAAATTGAAAACATCCCACTAAAGAAGAACAAAGTAATTAAAGATGAGGAAAGTGCACTTATGCCTGGAAATGGTTGTGGTGCATTTGGGAATAAGTCTTCAGGCAGTACATCGACATTTTACTGCTGCAAATCAACTCCATTTGAGCATATCAGACATTACTTAAACCTTGATTTTGACTGGGGGGTGGAGTCAAAGGCTGCTGGACTGGAGGTACCTATACGCTCGCTTTCTGAGGCATACATGAACTGGAGTGAGGTTGAGCCCTGCATCTCCTCTCATATGGGGGTTAGGCTGCTAAATATTGACCCAATTGAAGCTCTGTTTGTTGGTGTAGTTACGGCGAATAACAACATTTCAAGGATAACTTCGATAGTGAATAGCATTCGAAGAAGGTTTGGGGTGTTTCTGTGTAATATTAATGATTTGGAAATAGTATCTTCTGATCAAGTAGAGGGTGGACTCTCTCAAGGCTACGATTACTTTTCATTTCCAACCTCGCTACAGATCTTCAACAACTCCTCAGAAGAGATACTAAGGGAGCAGTGCGGAGTGGGGTATCGAGCAAAAAGCATTATTTCCATTGCAAGGGAATTGAATCAAGGATTTGAAAGCGACCAGGCGTTTGTTGATCTTGTCAGGTCTCTGGAATACACGGAGGCCACCTTATATCTTCAAAAGTTCCATGGGATTGGACAGAAGGTTTCCGACTTTGTGCTTCTATCTGGATTCGGGTTTTCCACGGCAGTTCCTGTAGATACTCACATTCTCAGATATATTTGCAAACACTTCAAGAGTCTAAGTAACGCTTCATCTCTGAGTAAAAACAGATACTTACTGGGAGCCAAGTTCTTCCGAGACAGATTTCCTTTCCTCCCTGGATGGGCCCAGCTTGTTCTCTTCAGTTCATCTGTTTTAAAGTAATTTGAATGCTTTGAATTTTCATAGCTTAAGCTCCCTGCATGTAATGGAGTTGCGCGCCATCAGGCAAAGTTAAAGGCTATTCCCCCAGTTTTTAGCCTTTGGTTAAGTAAATATAGAGTCAGGGGGAATATCAACACTTTTTTTTCTCCTAATAAATACCCTGACTTATATGTAGACGAGGATTAATAATCTATCTCTCTCTATATCTCTGTTTCTCGTTTTGACAGTTCAACGAGAAGTAGTTTTGCCAAGTTGATTTGAGGAGCCAAATAATTGTATTCCAGGTCTGTGTAGGTCCTTGAAGGCTTCAGTTTCTCTGGGAGAAATGCAAAAGTTGTGATTTTGGACTGGAACTAATTGAATCTGAGGGCACTTGTGATGACAACAATTTCCTCAGCCTTTCCTCCGGAGCTTAAGAATCCGGATAAGTGTAGTAGGGTCCACGATATTTATCAAAACTGGAGGCAGGAGAACCCTGCACGAAATCCAATAATTGACTTTAGAAGAGTGTTACCTGAGGATGTGACCCAGCTTGAGGAACTTCATAGGGAGCTTTTCCCGATAATTTACGACAGGCAATTTTACGATGGAATAGCTTCTGGGCTGACTCATGGGTGGGTGGCAGTTTGGAAGTTAAGGGAGAGTCTAGAGTCTAGCTATTATGAGGGGGACGAGCTCGTTATTGGCTTTGTTACGACTTCTCAGGACTGCAGAATTATTAAAGAAAACGATTACAAGCACGTAATAAAGAACATTCCAGAACCATTTTTGCTGCAAGAATTACGAGAGAAGATTCAGGAGGAGAGCTTTGAGATTAGTCCGTCTCCATTTGGAGAGAATGTTTACAAATATCTCGTTTATATTTTAACAATGGGCGTTGTGGAGGAGTTCAGGTTTCTTGGAATTGCCAAGCAGCTTTTGAATACTGTTATAGGATACTACCAGAAGTTCTACCCTTCAGTTAACGCAATATTTCTTCATGTTGTGGATTATAATGCATGCGCAATAAACTTATATAAACGCCTTAAATTTGAGGAGATTCTTCATTGGAATAACTTTTA
This sequence comes from Cryptosporidium canis, assembly GCA_027243985.1. NCBI lineage: Eukaryota > Apicomplexa > Conoidasida > Eucoccidiorida > Cryptosporidiidae > Cryptosporidium > Cryptosporidium canis. Next base: position 33,901 of record JAPCXC010000061.1, on the reverse strand, counting down.
TAAGATTCGGGATGGATTTTATGGTTCATATCTTTTTTCATATTATTATGATCGCTCCGATTCTAGAAATATATTTGACAGTTTCATTGATATTAATTCCAACAATCCAGTTTTCCAACCGAAGAAACATGGCATTTTTGATTATATTAACAGGTTTATATCTAGTTCCTCCAAACTCTTGAGAACAAGATGAGGCCTTAGACTGTTGGCAACCCTCAAATTGTTCATTTAGTCTCGGTTAGCTGCTTTGAGTGGCCAGCTTATACCAAGTAATGTTTATTTGGATCCATTCTATATAATTTACGGCTTATTCTAATCTGGAATTTTTATTTTTTTCCCCTCCTCTCCCCCTTACTGTCAAATGCTCCTTGTGTACTTACACTACATGCAATGACGTGTAATTTGTCCACGTATACTTTTGTAATACCGGTACTAAACTTTTGCATACATGTTGTCCACATTAAAAAAATTACATACATTTGACTGCATGCAATGAGAGTTTGAAGAGTCATTTTTTTTTTTTTTTGCGAATGCAAAGTTGGCTATCAAGAGACTAACACAATGGAGAAGTGAGTAAACGACAACAAGGCAAGGTACACGAATAAGTAATGAGCAGAGCGTCTTTAGCTCTTCTGTGGAGTATTTTTCGTTGGAGGAGTGGTCTATGGAGAGTGAATTAAAAGCTCCGAGCGCGCCACAACCAGGCGCCTCTTCGGGAAGCAATTTGTGTCCATATTTGACAATTTAGGTATAGGGAAAGAACCAAGAGAGAGAGTCAAACAGTTAGGAATTGAATAAATTCTTTCAGATAGCGAGTTCCGGGCAGAAGCTTGGATCATTTAGGGATCGTTTAGAGTAAGGGTTTGTGAGGTATATGGAATAAGCAAGTTAGAGGGAGATTGTAGAAGATATGAAGAAATTAGTGGACAGTAGACTAAAGCTACTGCTGGAGGAGTGTAAAGAGAAGAGGGTTAGGTGCATGTTTGTAATAGTCGGCGACAATAGCAGGTATCAAATCTGTAATATGTACTATATCTTGAGTAATATTCATTCCAAGAAGTCTTCTGTTTTGTGGTGTTATAAAAAGGAGCTAGGATTTAGTAGTCACAAAAAAGTAAGACAGAAGCAGAGAAGCAAGAAGGCGAAACAGGGCAAGATAGACGAGCAGTTGGAGGATCCGTTCGAGCTTTTTGTCACAAATGCGGACATAAGGTATTGTTATTATAAGGACAGTCACAGCATTTTGGGTAGGACTTTTGGGATGTGTATTCTCCAGGATTTTGAGGCTATAACTCCGAATATTCTATGCAGAACTATTGAAACAGTTTCTGGTGGAGGTGTGATTTGCATAACTCTCCAGACAATGTCCTCTTTAAGGAATTTATATGAAACTGTTATGGATTTTCATGGAAAGCTAAAGTGCAATGAGGACTTGTTTTCTGGGAGTATTATTTCACGATTCATCCCTAGATTTATTCTTTCCTTATCTTCTTGCAATAATTGCGTTGTGGTCGATGATGAGCTAAACGTACTTCCGATTTCAAGTCATATTTTGGATATGAAAGCATCTAAGAAGAAAGAGACGGACTCTGTGGATCAAGGAACTGAGGGTGCAAATTCCACACTTTCCCCTGTTTTTGTCAATATAAAAACTCCAGAGCATCTTCAGCTAGAGGAAAATGTCAAGGATACAGAGATTGGGAAGATCATCTCCAATTGTGTTACTTTTGATCAAGCTCAGACAGTTCTTAGAATGGCAGATATCATTATCCAAAAGAATATGAATGCAATAGTTTCTTTGACAGCTGGAAGAGGGAGAGGGAAGTCTGCAGCTTTAGGACTTTCCCTTGCTTGTGCAGTATCGCAGGGGTTCAGTAACATATTTATTACTGCTCCTTCAGCTGAGAATGTATTGACCGTTTTTGAATTCATAGAGATTGGCCTTAGAAGCCTTGGATATCTTGAACACAAGCATTTTGAGTTAATTAGGTCCAAGACAATAGACTCAAGGGTTGGGGGAGACTTTTCTCATTCTGTTTCTAGGCTGATCAGAGTAAACATATTTAGAGACCATAGACAAACAATTCAGTATATTAAGCCAGAGGATTTCCAGTTGGTTTCCCAGGCTGAGATAGTGGTCATGGATGAGGCTGCAGCAATACCGCTTCCAATTGTTAAGAAGTTCCTTGGGAACCATTTGTTCATCTTCTCATCGACAATTAATGGATATGAGGGCACGGGAAGAGCCCTTTCTCTTAAGCTAATCAACGATCTTAAGAAGAAGTCACTGAACAATGGTGGTGGTATACTGGCCGGATCTGGCAAAGGTATCCAGTCTTCTTTTTCCGGGAGCACTTTTTCGGAGCTTACTTTGGATGAGCCTATTAGGTATGGAAGAAATGATCCAATTGAGTCTTGGCTTCACACTTTGCTATGTCTGGACGCGACAAATCCTCCTCCTTTATTCGTTGGAGATGAAATTCCCAGGGATATTGGTTCTTCCAATTCTCTCTCCAAGACCTTGGCACCTCCATCCTTATGCACGCTTTATCATGTTGATAGGGATGCCTTGTTTTCTTACCATTCAGCAAGTGAGAAGTTTCTCCACAACTTGATGTCGTTGTTCATTTCGTCACACTACAAAAACACTCCAAATGATTTGATGCTTCTTTCAGACGCTCCGACACATAGGATTTTTGTGTTGTTGCCTCCGTTTGATCCTAACACCAGAGTGATTCCACCTATACTGGTTGCCATTCAGGTGGCTGTCGAAGGATCTATAACCTCGGAGCATATTAAAGCATCCCTTTCAAGGGGCCTAAGGCCTTCTGGAGATCTGATTCCTTGGACATTGTGTAATCATCTTGCGAGAGATGATTTTGGAAGGCTGACAGGACTTAGGGTTGTAAGGATAGCCACCCACCCTTCGGCTCAAAGAATGGGATATGGTACTTATGCCATTAAACAGCTCATTAGCAAGCTTGAGACGCTTCACGAGAGCAAGGAGCAGCCATCTTTTGATCCTACCCAGCATATCCAGATGGGGGATTTGCCCAAGTCCCAAGTGAAGATAAGAAAGGAGATAATTCCTTCTGTTGCAAGTGTATCAGGTTCTTCGGATCTTAGGAGTGAGAAGCTGGAGCGAGCAAAGGACATTCCTCCTCTATTAGAGCCAGTTGAAGATTTACAGTATATTCTAAAGGATAGCGAGAGGATCGATTACATTGGGACGGCTTTTGGGATAACCTCTGAGTTGCTCAAGTTTTGGTCCAAATTGGGCTTCTTACCTGTATATATTAGACAAAATGTGAGTGAGGTAACTGGCGAGCATTCTGCTATTCTGCTCAAGTCGATTGGTGAATGTTGGCTCTCTTGCTTCGTTCAGGATTTCTCTTTCAGAACGATTCAGTATGTATCGTCCCCCCAGTTCAGACATATGCCAGTAACCTTAGCACTCACTCTTGCTACTTCTTATAAGAGCTTTATTTCCAAACAGGGGTCTGGGTCTTCAGAGACGTCGTCTACTTCTCAGGGTTCAGTACAGATGAAGCCATCCTTAACAGAAAGTAACATCCATTGCTTCTTGACAGATAATGACTGTCTTCGTCTCTCGCGTTATGCAAGACAAATGGCTGATTACTCGTCCATCTCAGATCTTGTGCCAGTGATAAGCCAGTTATACTTCGAGAACAGACTTTCAAACATTTCTATTTCCTTCCTCCAATCTGCTGTTTTGCTTGGATTGGGATCCCAAAGAAAAAGCATTGACGAGCTTGCTTCGGAGCTTTCCACTCCATCTACTCAGCTTCTAGCATTGTTCAATAAGGCCATTTACAAGATTAATTCTCACGTTCACAGCTTATACTTGGCCGTTAATAGCAGGGAGGGTCTAGGAGACGAGGAGGCTCCTCATAATGAAGGCAGCCAGAAAGCTTCAGAAGCGGTTTCTCCAATTTCAAAGGTTAATGACCAAGGTACAGATCTTAGTATGGCGGTGGGGTCTGCGGACGGTAATAGGTCTCCAGGTAGTAAGAGAGGCTTTGAGCTGAATGGGAATAAAAATAAGAAGATGAGAAAGCAGGGTTCTGGCTCTTTGAATTAGTTCTCGTTACTTTAGGTCGGATAGCTGAGATCTTGGAAGCTTTTTGTTACTTGGTATTTTCATTCCATGTGGTTGGTTTTCCAATTTGTTGGAGTTTTGGATGTTCTCTGTGTAGAATTTTGTTTTTGAATCTTGGTTAAGAATGAGGATGACTAGTCAGTTTGATGTGCTTTTTTTTTGTTTCTCCCCTTGAGGTCTTGCTTCATCCAAGTAAAGCTTGGGGATTAAGACATTCTGCCGAGTGGCTCTAGTTTGGTTCGGGAGCTGATTTCAATCCTAGGTAATAATTTCAGTCATACCTACATAAGAGTGTTGTCTAGAGTTCCTGTACAAGTGAAGACTCACAAGCATTTAAGACTTCTCGTTGATGATTGATTTGCTCCTCCCTGGATGTTAAATAGAAATTAATTTGGTGGGACTCACTCAAGTCTCTTCCCTTTGGGCCGGTGGCAATGTCTGGCTTGAGATCGTGGCATAGTCTCCTTTTAGCATTCCACATCTTTATTTGCAAGGAGGTTTGGCTTTCTGATGGCTTGAGATGGTCCCAATGGGGGATCCCAGAGATGATCGGTTGTTTCCCGTTACACATAGCATTTGGATTTGAGAGAGGGCAATGGAAGCACAGGCCAGTTGTCAGAAAGGTGTAAGTAGATGCCTTCTCATACACATTCTGAGACAACTTCCCAATTGTTAATAGATCAAACACATACCAGGTGTATACGTTTTCCGGTGACACCCAAAGCCTCTCTTACTCTCCAAAAACCAGACTCTACGATCTAAAACTGAGGCACAGAGTACAGCTCTCCGGAACTCACCCTGGAGATTAAGCAAACCCACAACATTGCCTTTATTCAATCTCTGACTTTCTGCAACATTCATGCAATACTTGGGAAAACGGCGCCAAAGATCGGGCCAGTTTTGGCGCCACATGTGAGTACCATAAAGGTATACACAAAATTCCACAGGATTAAGTAGGTAAAGTACTTGTTAATGAGTGTGGTGGAGGAATAAAAATAAAACCGGTGGGAAAGCGGTGATGTTTCCATCTTTGGTGATTTGAGTTACTTGTACATTTATTTGAGCTTGAGAGATCACTTTGGAGGGATGGAGGCTTTAACAATGAAGTTGAAGGCAGATGATCAGTTGAAGGCGTGTATAACTGGGGTGCGCTTTCATCCGAGCTGGAAATGTGAGTTTAAGTAATATGGGGGCTTTGAGTCTCTAACTTTAATTCTTTTAGATGTCTCGTTAGTGTGCAATAAAAGGAATATTAATATTTATCAGCTGGAGGATTTTTGTCCGAGAACCCCAGTAGCAGAGCTTTCAAAGCATAGGAATACTATAGTTTCAATGGATTGGTCTTTATTACCTACGAGGTACTCGGATGATCCCTCTTATAGCCAGCTTATCTCAGTGGGGGAGGATCGTCTCGTTATTGTTTGGCTTCTCAAAACAGAGGTGGGGAAGGACTCCATTCCTTTAAGGGTTATTTCTTCAGTGGTGAATTGCATCCAGTCAGACTGCTATCCAATTCTATGTAAGGTATCTCCGATTCAGGAGTTCTGTAGCTTTGCAGTTTCTACAACTTCCGGGGAAGTTTTCTTTTTCAACTCAAAAAGAAAGCCAGAAAAAGAAAACGAGAGGGATGCCTTACAGGAGGCTGGCCTGAGAGAGCTGTACTTGTTTGACCAACTTAAAATTAGGCTCTCAGAGCTCCCAATTACCTGTCTATCTTGGAGCGGCAACTGCAAATTTCTTGCTTGTGGAGGACTGGAAAATAAGGGAGTTATTCTTGGTGTCTCTGAGGACTTAAACATCTCAGACGAGGGCTCTTCTGAATTCCCCTCTCTTCAGGCTCTTTCGTATATTGAGAGCCAGAATGCCATCCTCGCTTGCGACATCAGCCCCAAAGGCAATCAAGTTGCCTTCACGGACAAGGATTCCTTCATCTACTTCACAGAAATTAATAAAAAATTAGAATTCCTCAATTCATCCCTAAAATGGAGTGGACTGCCTCTAATTAATTTAAAGTTTATTCATGAAAAACTTTTAGCCGCTGTCGGATTTGACTGCATACCTGTATTATTCATGCAAGATAAAAATTGCATGTGGATGCATGCACAAAGCATAAATGGCGCCATCATGCCAAGTTATTTGGATTCCGTGTGGCAAATGAATTTTGATCCAATAAAGCATTATACTCAGAATTCGGTCCACAAGCGTCCAATAATGGAGGTGTTTGTTCCGAACCCGTCAACATTGGTTTGCTATGGGTTTGACGGGAAATACTCCATTTGGAAGTTGGATTCCAGTGACTAGTTTGCAGGGCAGAGCAGCATACAAGAGGGCATCCGGGTTTCAGGGGAGAGATGGAAGAGGAGGGGAGGGAGGTAGTGGATTACACATATTCTAGATGCGAGTGAATTTATTGTGGGCAGCTTGGGATTCTAAATATAACTTTAGTGAATGATGGTCTATAGTATGAATGTACGTGTTAGGTTTATAGCTATAATTTGCGATCTAGAATGATTACACCTGGAATCTTAACTGGTGTAAAGAAGGGGGTTCTACTCTTATTTGACTTAGCGGTGGAGTCTGTGTTGTTACTCTTTTGACTCCAATTGCAAGAGTCCAAGTCCGTGCTAATACGAGTTGGAATGGTTGTTTCTAATCCACCTCTGGAGGTATCGGGATATCTACAATTATCCAGTGTTCTTTGAGCTGAGGGGGACGAGTACCTGATTTTAGAATTCAAGCAAGTAACTGAATTGTTGAGGTCTGGAAGGCATTCGTGCCTAAACTCATTATCTTGCTTCCAGATTACCCTCACTCGTTCAAGGAACTTCAATGTGTTGGGGGGAGCTATCTTCTTATCGGAGTTATTAAAGCTCCTGGGGCTGAATCCTGTGCCTTTCTTCCCAGTGGTCGACTGGAACTCCGAGTGTTTGCTCCCAGACATGGTTTCTTGTAGGTCAATGGGGATCTGGGCAGTTCTCTGTGAGTTCCAATCCAAGTAATTGTTCAAGGAGTCCAGCCAGTAATCTTCCTTGCAGAATGAGACGTTTTCATTAAAGTGCCCTTCCTGGCAGCGGCTAGTCCCCTCTTTCTCAATGCCACAAAGACAGGAGTCTGGACTTCTGCAGCATGGACAAACAAACACTTGATTTTCATTGGAGTATATACAGTGCTCATCGGTACCCATAGAGTTCATAGTTTTAACTTCCCTTATGCTTTGAAGGATGTCTTGATAGGTATACGTGGAGTCAATTATTTTTCTATTACCTTTAATTTCACGAGCTGGGCTTAGACCCACACTGGCATCAAATGCTTGTGGACAGATGACCAGTGGGAGGGGGTAGGAGCACATTGTAACTGCAGCAAAATGCCCGATTTTCAGCTCTGCAACTCTTCTTCCGTCCATGGCAACCTGAACCCCATTTCTGGAGGATTCTGGAACATGAATCAGCAGCTCCGTGGAGCCTGGCAATATTACCGGCCTAAAGGACAAGGTGTGGGGACATATTGGTGTGAACAGAATTCCAGATACCTTGGGATGAACAATACTTCCACCTGCTGACATTGAATATGCCGTGGAGCCAGATGGAGTGGCCAGGATTAGGCCATCTGCAAATACTCTTGTAAAGTAGCTGCCAGAGCAGTAAACGTCGATGGAGGCAAGACAGTGCCTACTTCCTCTCTCAAATACACACTCGTTCAAGCAAGAGGTCTGCAGTATTTCTCCATTTTCCTGTGGAATATAAAGCGTCAATCTTGATCTTAAGGAAACGGCAAAAGTCTGCTGCCTCATTATCCTATCAACGATATCCCTTGCTTTTGAGTAATGGAACAGAGACATATAGCCAAGAGACCCCATTGCAATGCTTATTACAGGGGGGACCGACGCTTGAAATAAATGTGAAAGCCAAAGCAGAGTTCCATCGCCACCTAGTGAAATTGCAAGATCAATCATCTCACCCAAGTCGAATTGAGTGTTGGCTATTGAGTTCAGCTCTAGCTCCGGGTTTATGTCATTCATGTCATTGATTGCTTCATCCTCGCAGTAAACAACTGCACCATAAACCCTTGTTAGAGTGATCGCGAGCTCTACCGCCAGTATTGTAGAGTTCGGAGACTTTGGCCTCTTAATTATTAGAATATTCTGAGGAGTCCTTGAGAATCTACAAGTGTTATCTCCATACATAAACTCGTCACAGGCCATGCTTTACACTTTGTCGGATAACTTTTGTTATCTTCAGTTCAGGGCTTCCATATCATCACAACTACCTACTTACAACATAAATTATTTCCCCAATATATGCAATCTGTCCAAATCCGAGTCCTTACTCTTCTTTGTATTTAGCTTTATTACGTGGAATTTTTTTTCGAGCCATATGCTATAATCTTCCATTTCTTGGAATTTGGCGCCAATTGACACGTGTTAAAAAAAGGAAAATAATGCAAAATCGCAAGCAATGCAGAGATGGATGTGGGGGGTGGGTGGGTCTACTTGGGTTTTCTGGATTTCTTGATTATTTCAATGGCACGGATGCTTTCTATCGAAAGGTCATTGGAGATTGGTCTCACAGTGTTCCGGTTTTGAGCCAAGCTGATTAATTTGTCAAACACACCGAAGCTTTTCTTCTTTCTATGCATGTAGTCATACGGTGAGTATTTGGGGTGCTTGTGATTGGGCTCATCCTCCAGGTTTTCTTCTGAAGGGAGTGCTGTGGATTTCTTGTTTTGGAGGTCTTTTAAAATGTCGAAGGTGCTTCTTGATGGACCATATACAAATATATCTTCAGCATGGTCTTTATCTTCATTAGTATCTACCTTAGCTTCTTTTTGCTGGTCGCTAGTTGGTGAGGCCACGCTGGAGCAATCTTTCTGGTCCGCCTTTCCGAATATTTCTGCTTGATTATATTCGGATTTGGCTGGGGTTCCACAATGGCCGACGTTTTCTTCAAAGCCTGCGATGTCCAACAAGTCATGATATTCCGGAGCACCTTTTATTTTGGATTCAAGGCTTTTAATGGATTGATCTTCAGACTCCAATGCTCCCCTCTCTTCTTCCGACGTGTCCTGATAGTTAAGTTGCGAAGCAACCAGCTCATGCACACCCTCTGTCTCGTTGATCTCCTCAATCAGATCCATGGAGATACTGGCTTTTTCATCTATTTGCTCATGAGGCTCTTCCATTGCTACATTTAAGTTTCTATCTTCTTGGCCTTCATGAGGATCGACCAAGTGATGAGGCTCAGACTCCTCCATCTTTCTCTCATTAGTCACAATTGGACTATTGGGTTGATGTTCGTCTGGTCCGAACGGAACAGCTCTATGCTCCACAGAATTCAGTTCGTAGTTGGGCGTTCCCAGCTGTAAATCTGCTTGTTGCAGGTTTTGGCTCTCTCTATATTCTATTTCAATTATCGAGTTTTGAGACCCCACAATTTGTTCATCCACAGGCACTTCTGGCTCAGAGATAGATTTGGACTCTGGGACTCCATTCATAGGGATCTCCTGCGTTGCAGGAAGTTCATTGCCGTATAATTCAGGGTCTAGGGGAATATTACTCTCCCTCTCAGTGTTTGGCGTTGTTACAACCACTTCTTCTTTGGGACGGTCTTGATCTTCAAATATCTCAACTATTTGACATTCTGTCTCTAGTTTGCCCATTTTATCCGCTTCAGAAAGCACGGAGGCCTCTGCAGTGCTTTTATTCGACTCCAATGCATTAATCCCGGGCGAAGAAGTGCTGGGTAGTTGCAGTTCAAATTCACCAATTGAGCTGTCAGACGGTAGGACAAGGTCTGCCAGCTGTGGGTTCCTTCCACTGATTGGCTCATTTTTTGATAATGGGTCCTCGAGACTTGTAATTCTGGGGAGCTTCATCTTTATGCCTTTGCTCATATTCCTCTTCTTACTGATGTCTAGTATTACACTCTTGTTGCATTTCCTGAATCCTTGCATGAAATTTCTCGAGATTTCTTCGACCCTTTTTAAGTACCTAATGTGCACAAATACCTGAGTCTGGCTGGAGAACAGGAGTCTGGAAATTAAAGTCTCCAGACGTACGTTTTTCAGGGAGTGGTTTGGTCGCTGGCTCTCCAATTTCAGACAAATTCCTGTCTCCAGTACTGTGGGTCTCCTTGGGATACAAGCTAGGCACTCTTCTTTCTTGGGACTTTCTAAAGACTTATCCCTGCTCTCCAAGGAGTTCTCATCCTCTGAGGCACTCTTACAGGACACTCTGTTCTCCAGCTCAATTTCCTCCAAATTATTAATGATTGCATATTCTAAGTCGTCGTCACCAAACTCTTCACTCGTGTTCACCATCGGAGTTAGCTCCTCTATTAAGTCATTAGTCTCCTTGCTTTCTATTTGACGGGCCTGGCAGCTCTGGTCCAAGGTTGGCCTTTCAACCCAAACCAGGCCTTCAATTAGGATGTTTTCTTCATTTATTATATTCTCCACGGTGGAAAACTGCTCCTGATCTTGAGAGTCCAGCAGTATTACTATTTCATTGGCTTCGTCCTCAATAAACCCAGTTTCTGGTCCGCTCATTTCTGTTCTCAATGCAAACTCTTCTCCAAGCTTACTGAATGCACATGCACCTCTTATTCTACTATTTGCTTCGATGGGTCAGTGTTGGCCTTTTGAATGACCATTATACTGACTCCAGTTTGGAAATTCCCAGGCAATATTCTCTTCAAAACTCCCCAAATTTAATAGCTAGACTAATTTTTATCTTTCCAAATTTGCTTGCATGCGCATGCACATTTGCAATAGCAAATTACGTCATTTCCCCACACTCCCAGCCCAATCAGAATTAGCTGAATCTTTGTGAGACGGCGATAAAAAAGCTTCCGAGGGGGAATCGGTCGGGAAGACGCATTTCGCAGACGAGTATGGCACCTTACAGGTGCATTTGGTGCGGGATTCGTGTCTTTTGGCAGAGCAAACCTGCTTTTGCTGAGGCCAATTCACGAGGCAAAGCTCGCATTTGGCGCGGCTCGTGCGGTTTTGGCGGTTCACCTATTTTCTGGAAAGTGGAGGAGGAAAATTGGGCTTTGGTTGATTTTAGCGATTTCAGACAGACAGAGAATGCCAAGCCGTCGAGTGGTCGGTCGTCGTATTAATCATGACAGGGAGCTCTGTTAGAAGACACGCCATAGAGCTCAGAAAGGTGCACAGGTCGGACCAAAGGGGCCACTTAACCCTCAAGTACAGGAGGGACAGCAGTGAGAGGAGTAAGAGGAATCAGTCGGTAATTAGGCTCGAGGGTGGCGCCACTAGCTCCAGTGACTCCAAGCCAGCAGCAGAGGCCGAAGGCGAAATTCAAAGTAATGGCGTCGGCGAGCCGGAGAAGAGCCACGTGGAGGAGCCCGGGGCCGAGGCTCAAGGGGGCGGAGCAGCGAGCGAGGAGCTTGGGCTTGAGCTTGTATGCGATGGCGAGGAGGAGCTAGACGACGACGAGGAGCTATATAGGGAGTTGGAGAGAATCAGGCGTGAACGGGCAGAGAAGGAACGGGAGAGGAGGAACAGCGAGATTAGGCTAATGATGCAGAGCAACCCTTTGTTGTTGGAGGAGGAGGGGCCTCGTGGCGGGGCCGAGTCTGACGGAGATGAGTATGTTTTGAAGAGGAGGTGGACGGAGGACACTGTTTTCAGGAACCAAAATACGGCCTCTCAGCCGAAGAAGAGGTTCATTAATGATATTCTGCACAGCGACCAGCACCGAGAGTTCATGAGAAAGTATATATTATAGATTACCTATTTTTGTGAAACTGTCTAAATAAGGAGTGCATTTCGTTGATCTTCGCCTTGTTGATGCCTCTCTTTAGAGACAGCGTCGGTCTTCTTAAAGCTGGATTCGAGCTATTCCCGGATAGGTCTTTCCCCCTGCTCTTTGATGGGTTCACGGAGAAGGATGCGGACGTTGCAGATGTTATCTGGTCGATGCTGGACACCTTCGTGATCGTGGAGCTGAGGATGTCGCCGTTGTTGGACATCTTGCCGATCTCGTCGACGTTGGTCCCGAACTCATCGTCATCCAGCGAGTCGTCGCTCTGTCTGATCAGTTCCAGCATCTTCTGCTGCGTCTCTGCATTGCTGTAGTGCAGGCTCTCGTTTTCTAGTGGAAACGAGTCCATGGTTATTACTCTGTAGCTGTATCCCTGATCTATGATAAACTGCTGCCTTTTATCGGCATATTCCATTTCTTCCGTGTCTTTTGAGAGGAGCGAGTAGAAGAAAGCGTTGTAGGACTGGTCAGAGATGTCCAGGTTCTCTGGAGTCTTGTTAACCACCTTTCCAGATTTCATGCCAGAGTAGGGCTTGGGCCTCAGGATCCTCCCCAAACGCTGGGCTTCCTGGCGTCTCGAGGCAAAGTTGAACGAGATTTGAATCACGACATTGGCTAGTGGAATGTCTATCGCATTGTCTCCGACTTTGGACAGGAAGATTGTGTTGAAGTTGGGGTTCTCCTTGAATTGCTGGAGGATCTTAATGCGCTCCAGTGTGTCCACACTGCCACAGACGAATGGCTTCTTGAGCGCGACTGCAATGTTAATGAGTGCAAACAGAGAGTCGCTGAAAACCAGGATCTTGTCTCCCCTTTGCTCGTGCCAGCGGATTAGGAACTCGCAGACCATTAGTTTGTTCGGGTTGCAGACCCAAAGCTTTCTCTTCTTTGCATGGGAGCAGTCCAGATATTCCCTATAGTAGCTTGCCGTCATCGGACACCACACCTCGCTACAAAGAGCCCTCGCCAAGTATCCCCTGTTCTGCAGCTCCATCCAGTTAGCCTCGTATAGCTTTGGGCCGATCAGCCACTGCAGGTCCTGAATTAAGTCGTCCTCTCTAACCAGAGTAGCGGTTAGGCCCAGCTTGCAGTGGGCCTTGACGATCCCGTTGATCCTCCTGAAGGCAGGAGCTGGCGCGAACTGGACCTCGTCGAAAATAAGCAGACCCCACTCTCTCTCTTGTATTTGCGAAATGATCCGAGAGGAGGAGGTGCTTCTCTTGCCTGTGAAGGCCATCATGGTATATGTGGTAACGAGGACAACAGCCTCTGATGCCGGGCCAAGGGGATCCTTGTTGCTGCTTGTCAGGCAGTGGACCTTGCTGGGGTCGACCGTAGTGTATTGCTCGAACTGGAACTTCCACTGGGACACGGCCACAGCACTGGTAGTCAGAATCAAGACAGACTTCCTCATAGTGCAGGCGGCAGTTATGCCAGTCAGGGTTTTCCCAGCTCCACAGGGCAGCACTATAATGCCCGATCTAGCACGGCCGTTGCTGAACATCATCCTCAGAGCTTGCTCCTGATAGTAGCGGATTTGGGTGGTGTGTCTGAGAGAGATGTCCATGTTGGGGTTCTTCGAATCAGACCTGAAGTCGTATTCCGACAGCAGCGGTCTGTGAAGACTCACAAACGACGCCATCGTCACAACGTCCACTTTATCTCCCGAAATCTCAAAGGAGTAGATCATGTTGTTGGAGCTGGAGCCCGGGGCGGCCGCGCTGCCTCCGCCGTCCTCGCCTCTGTTGCCCTCTTTCGGGGGCTGTTCGGTGATCTTAAAGGCCAAGTGACTCGGATTCAGACTCGGGGCCTGGGAGACGTTGAAGTCGGACTTGTTCGCGTCCTCCTCCAGCTTTGATCCAGAGACAGACTCGACCGCGTTGGTCGCACTGCCCGAGGAGCTCCCGACCTTCCGGACTATCCTAGCGGATTTGATTCTCTCGTCAGACAGCAAGTAGGACAGCTCCTGTCTGCTCGTGGCCTCGACAAAGTACCTTCCCTCCAGCAGGACGATCTTCAGCTTCCCAAAAAGTTTGCAGTGGCCCTTGATTGTGCTGACCAATTCCTCCGGAATCTCGTTCTTGCTGAACTTTCCCAGCGTCTCTATGATCGAGTCAACCGTGATCCCCAGCGAAACTGCTGCATAGAGCGAAAATATCGTCAGTTGGTACTCGTGGATCAGCTCCGGCCTACTCAGGGGCTCCGCCACGGTCACCAGGAACTCGCAGGCCGCATTGCTGCTCTGGTGAAATGTCTCAATGATGATTTGTCCGTCCGGAAACACCCACATTGGCCTCAAATCATGGTCAGGCTTGAGCTTCAGACTCGAGGAATAGTCCCTGAATGGCTTCAACGCGACCTGCTGCGAGTCGCATGCCAGCGGAAGAGACTCCCTATTATCCGACGAAGGGTCGTAGTTGATTACAAACCTTGATAGCTTGGTAGTCAAATCCATTTTCTCCTTCAAGGCTGAATGGCTCCGACAAGCATTCTTCAAAAAGCCGTTCCCAGATTGGCGCCTATTTGTGGCGCATGTTTCTGGCTAACTTTTGGCTTGAAATTATGCAAAGGGGCAGGAGGTGGAGGAGCAGGAGCAGCGGGGGAGGCCCTGGACGGCGAGTGGGAGCTGGCTGAGGCTCTGATAGTGGAGACCCTCGGTCTGTCGGGTTCCCTCCCTGGCCGAGTTACGAGATTAGCCTCCTGCCCTCCCGAGCGTCGGAGAGGAGGAGCTTGAGGGCATTTGCATGTGGCTTCCAGCCAGAGGCCGTTGCATGCATTTTGTTTCATGTATGTCATATACATGCCATGCATGTTCTGTGTTTTAGTGTAGTGTGCTGGGATGCATGCACAGGGGCCCGGCTTGAGCAAATTTAATGTTAGTACCAAGCGCACGGGGGCCGGGGCGGACATAGTGATTCTTCTGGAGACATCCAGACTCCGCTTAGATTCTTATGGACAGAGTAGTCCGAGTGATCGCTTTCAAGGAAGCTCGTAGGCTGAGCAGCATCAATTTGGGTCGCCTCTCGGATGACTATCCCGAACGGGCGCAACCGTGTCGCTCCAGAGGCATCTCGAGGCAAAAACAGAGACAGAATCCACAAAGAAATTCAAAAACAAAGTCCTGACAACCAAACAATAAGTCTATTTAGACATTTACAAATCCGTCATGTAATATTAATGTATTCAAAATGTGACATTTGGCGCCAAACTTCCAGGAGTACATATTGGGGGTAGGGGGCCGGGAGCATTAAAAAAAAGTTTGGAATAAATTAGGTAAGCTATTAGCAGACAGGAAGGAGCAGAATAGATTTTGGGTAGTTGGGCGATCGGAGTGACCTGGTGTTTCCGTCTACTAGAGTTTCTATAACCAAAGACAGGTCGGTATCTGAAGGTGTGTAGGATCGGGTTAGCAAATTTTTGATGGAACCAGAAGCGGAGTTGGTCAGATGCGAGAATGTGCTCGATAGTAATGAGGGAGCGAGGAGAGTCCCGGACTTGGATGTTTTTTCGGGGGGGAGGGAGGATGAGGTTTTGAAGCTGGCGAAGGCCGAGATGGAGATCTTGAGACGACAGGCAGGACTCGTCCAAAATAAGTTTTATAGAAACATTTGGAATAAGTTTGTAAGCGAGTTTGGTGTGTGGCTTAGGAGGAATGACGAGCCAGCCTTTTTGGAGAGCTTCCTGTCATTGTCCAGCAGGGCGGTCACGTTGGAGGCAGGCTTTTGGCTCTTGGGTGGATTTCTTTCGATCGGTGGCCTGGAGCTTCAGGAGTCGTCTAGGGGGCGAATACTGGAGATTCTGAAGCTCGTCCATCTAAGTCACGCCCAAAGCGTGCATTGCCTGAAGAAGCGCGAGTACAGGTTTGTGGTATCCTTGTATTCAAAGTTCTTTCAGGAGTACAGCCCGGACACCTGGAGGGAGTGGATCTTGGTGGAGCTCTCGACAATCACTGGCTCCCAGGGCCTGACCTCCCAGCAGAGGCTGATTCTGGACATTGTTTTACATTATGTGGAGAACATCCACTCTGACGAGGGGCTGACGAACGAGCTAGTTTTGGGGGTTGCAAACGGCCTCCCGAGCATATTTGCATCAGATGTGGACTCTTACTTCAGGATGAGTCTGGAGTCCATAGCACGAGCTCTTCCGAGCTGCGGTAAGGAGCTGAGTCCTCTGGTCAATGCCTTGCTGAGGCAGTTGAAGAGATATTCATCAAAGCCGTGCAGTCAGGTAAGCTTGCTGGAGGGTTTTATTCATCACAATACCATCCAGTGTCTGCAGACGGCCCCGGTCTTGAGGGACGTCCTTTCTATCTTATCGGAGGCCATTTCTGCCTCCATTGGCGGTATACTTTCAAATGGCAGCAAGAGCGACCAGGGCTATGGGGATGTCCACATCATTCAGAGCTCTCTGGACATTTGCTTTCAGCTCATACCAAGCCATTTAGACTTGCGGGAGTGGCTGGAGGAGACAGTGTTGACCATTTTGTCGAGCAAAACGACTGACCAGACCAAGGTCTCTCTGATGTTGGTCGTTGCATCTATTTATGAGTGTCTTGCTCGACGCAGACTGGAGGGGGTGTCTGTTAGCTTCGACATCACCCATAAGACTCAGGATCTGTTGCTGTTACTGGTGGATATCAAGCTCCCGATGGTATCCAGTCAGTCCTCCGACCACATCAAGGCATTGGCAGTGCACATTTGCTCCTTGTCTTACGTGCTTTTGAATGGGTCAAGGAGCCATCCTTTTTCAGGTAAATTTCTGGAGAAGATTCAGTCCCTAATCAGGGATCAGTCCATTAGTGACGCTTGTAGACTGTTAGTAGTCTCCTCCTTCGCTCACTCCATTCTATTACTCAAGAAGCTCGGCGTTACCAGCGATGGCGACTCTTTTGACAAGTCCAGGGTGAGTCAGATTATCATCAACAATGGCCATGTTTCAGGGATATTTGGCTCGGCTTTGAGCAAGACGGCCAATCTCAAGAGACTTTCAATCATAGTTTTGGGCCAGCTGATCTCGATTCAGGATGTTTTTGACGAGGCCGACATCTTCAAGAGCCTGGATGTTGTGCAGAGCCTCCAGAGCTCTTCTCAGTTGCTGCCCAGACTGGGAGCATTAGTGGAGGGGAGCTACAGCCTGGTCCCTTGCAGCACGAATGTTGCCGAGGTCAGCATCTTAATGGTGCTGATGGAGGTTATGTTCAGTCCAAGCTCGGTGAGCAATTTCAGTATTGAGTTCCAGAAGAGCCAGGATAGTGGGTCCATGGACCTGATGTCTTGCCTTCAGACAATGGCCAGCCCAAATAAGATCCAGTCAGCTAATTACTTGATTGGGTTTTTGATTCAAATGGGCAGGGTGATGTCATTCATGCCGGATAATGGGGATTTAAGCGTGTCATTGGCTCAGTACTCAGCGGTAAACATGGAGGCCTTCCAGGCAAGTCTGATGCTTCCTGGCCTAAAGAGGCCGATAGTGAGCTGTGCTGGCTGGGGGGGTAGTCTGCAAGAGGCGAGCCATCTCCCCGTGTCTTGGGCAGGATTGAGGGAGCTGGGCTCCTTTTTCAGCAACGAGTGCTTCTGCCGGAGCCTGATTCTTGCCTTCGCCACCATTTTGAGCTCATTTAACTCCTTGATTAGGAGGGAGGAGGAACAGGGCGGACGGAGTGACGAGGCTTCTAGCGAGCTTTTGCTGCGAAAGATCGATTTATTCAAGGTTTGGGTATTTTTGGGGAGACTGGAGATGCTCTCCAAAGACCGTCCTTCAAAGATAGGATACCAGTATTACGCAATTTTCCTGCTCTGTAGCTACCATCCTCTGTTATATTTGGGATGCAGTCCTCTGGGCGACAGAGAGGAGCGCCCTGGAAGCAGGCACAGTGCGGCAGTGCACGGGGATGTAATAAGGGACTTGGTTCAAGTGTGGCATGGCTCCGAGGAGACCAGGAGGGCGCTGAATGAGGCACTCCTTGAGATGTACTTGGATTTGGTGTATCTCCCCGTGGACGAGGCAACTGGATTCAGAGTGGCGGGGATGAACCTTTTGAATATTCTCAAGCTTACAAAAGACTCCAGCTTCACTCTGTGTCTCGTGGAGAGGCTAAAGCTTCAGGTGAAGAGCTCTCTCGAGTTTCTAAATAGCCTGCCGAGGGAGTTTGGCGATTTCGTCGTTTCAGACCCTAGCCAGCCTTTCGAGTTCAACCTTCACCTGGCCGGGCCTCAGAATCCGGACCAGGGGTTCATTCAAGACATGGAGGGCAGCATATCGGCCAGAATCAAGTCCTTCACAGGAGCCGAGGCCAAGTACGGCAACTTTTCCGAGGTCTATAGTTCGATCGCGAACGCTTCGTCCTGGCTAAGCAAGTCTCTCTCGAGCCTGGACGCCGACTCCTCCCTCGTCAGGACAGGCGACAGGGATTCCGGCGAAAAGCCGGCCTCTAAGGGCAGGGATTCCGAGCCGGAGCCTGCCAGCAAAGGCCCAGGCTCTAGCAAGACTGCTAGCCCAACAAAGCCAGCAACCACCTCCTCCCCAAGCCCAGCAACAACAGCAACTTCGGCCTTTGCTCTCGCCAAGCTCAGAAAGTCACAAGCCGACAGCAAGACAAAGGCGGGCAAAGTCGCAAAGCCGCCCGCCCCACATGCATGCAACGCAAATGCAAAAGCCCATGCAAATTCCCATGACTTCGGTAGTTTGTCCACATGCAGTGGCGGTGTGGGTACAAATAGCAGTGCATGTGGCAGTAATTTGACAAAGGAGGATATATGGAGGCAGAGGCTGGGTGAGCAGGGTAATTTGAGGAGGGTCGCGGAGAGGATAGTGTCAAAGATAAGGATTTGTGTGGAGGTGATGTTGGGGGTTTTGGTGAGTTGTGTTTCTGGGGCGGATGGGATGAGTGAGGAGGTTAGCAGAATGGACTTGGAGATGTCGGAGGTGCTCTACTTGGTGTGCAGTAGGATGTTGGAGTTCAGGCCACTGAGGCATTTTGGGTTGTGCATCTTGGAGAGGCTAGTGCTGGAGAGCAATAGGCTGGGGCGGGCCATGGTGGACTACTTGTCCAGACAGGATGAGGAGGGAAGAGATGCGTGCTTGCAGGAGATGTTTGATTTGGTGAGTTCGAGGGGGCAGGGCTCGGCGGATTCGTATCTGAGAAGCTCCAGTGGGGTCTCGATCTTGGTGTATATAATTTCAAGGGTGCTGTACACCAGTTGCGAGGAGAGGAGACAGGGCTCGGACAGACAGGTCCAGATATCTGGCCAGTTGATTCAGTATTTGTCAGGGTGCATGAGGTATGGTGGGTTAAGGGTTTCGATCATGCAGTTGGCGAATATGTTGTATCTGTATGTATTGGCTCTGGGGGATTTGGCGGAGCTGGACCAGTATTTGCATCCATTGAGGATGTTGGTTTCGGAGCTGAGGCCCGTGTGCACTGCGGAGGTGGACTTGATTTCTTCGATGCTGATTTTTGCGAGTCCAAAGATCAGGCTGATAGTCCTGGAGTCGTTGAAGAGGGCACTGGACGGCTCCAAGATGGAGATCAGCTACTTCGCTTTGATGAATCTGAGCGTTGCAAGGGAGGTCCAGGTGTTTAGTGCGGTTCAGGGCTCCAGCTATTCGGAGGAGGAGCTGGCATATATTGCAGGTACGTGCGAGGAGTTGATTGGGATGTGTCGTGGCGCAGCAAGGGATGAGCAGAGTGTCCGTCTGGTGGACGACTTGATAGAGATTCAGGTGACTCCGGTAGTTTCGGCTCTGCAGCAGAGGAATATATCCAGATCGATATTGAGAGTTTCCGGCGGAGAGTGCTGCTACTCCTCCACGGTAGAGAAGGTGGTTGCGAGGTCGAGCCGGGTGTTTGATGGCTTTGACAAGAGGAGGATTTTCTCAGCCGCGGACTGGCCGAGTGCTTTGACGAGATCACTCATTTCAAGCATGGTACCGAGTACTATACGGCATTTTGACTCGGTGCTTCCGAAGTTTGGCGATGCTAGTCTGGGGAAGATGGTGTCAAGGATTCAGGCCAGACACGCTCTGAGGGGGCTGGTTTTTACCTTGTCAGATCTCGTGGCGAGTCTGGATGGCTCTGATTCGAGGCTTATAGAGTTGTGCATTCGGTTTGTTCTTACCCAGGTGGTCGATTCGGTCGTTTTCGAGGACTACGCTTCGGAGGCAGAGAGGATGACGGCGTCCGGGGCGGCAGACGAGGGCCTGAAGGGCAAGGATAAGACGGTGAGGAACCTGGTTGGCAGCTTTGGGGGCAGACAAGACTCTCCTGAGAAGATTCAGATCCAGAACAGCGATGTGAGCAGCAGAGAGAGTCTGCAGGAGGCGGTGATCAGCCTGTTTGTCTCCTTGTCCTCTAGGCCTGACATTCAGAGTCTGTCCTCCGGTATACTGACAATATTAAGGGACTTGTCGTCACAGTACAAGCCGAGAATAAGCCCAAGGGAGTTTCACAACTGTCTGGCCTTTGCCATTGGGAGCATTGCATCTTGCTGCTCTTCTTCTGACCCCGTGGTCTACACGGTCACGTGCAAGATCATGAACGAGCTGCTTGGCGGCTCCTTGGTGAGGAATGGTGGAGGGGCCGAGACGCAAGATTCAACCTCCAAGACTAGGCTGCCGGTGCTTGAGGATATTCCCCAGGAGTACTCTAGAATACTTCCGAGGCTGTTCAGCATGCTGTACGGGAGCCAGCAGGCCCGGCAGGAGCCAACGCTTTGCAGGTTTGAGGCTCTGGACAGGGGCAAGTATCTGGACTACAGGATGGATTCGGGGGACTCCCCCGGCGCAGAGAAGTTGTCTGTTTATGAGATCTACAGCATTTCGCTCTGCAAGGCTCTTTATTCAGAGAGTCCTGCTGAGAGAGTGGGGGCGGCACACATCTTCGGGTCGCTGAGCAAGGGGATATCTGTGAGGAGGTTGAGGGATTTCGGGATTTTGGAGGCGATTGAGGGCGTTCTGAGGTCTCCGGACGGCCAGAAGAGCTGCGAGGCGGGCAGTCTGGAGGGGGTACTGCTCTGCATCGGCTCTCTGAGTCTGTACTTGGGTTACATGATTGAGCCCTATACAATACAGTTTCTCAAGTCTTTGATGCATTTGTTCTCTGGAGGCGACCAAAGGATTCGCTTTTACTCTGAGAAGTCCGCCGAGGTCATCATTAAGAACCTCTCGAGGTTCGGCGCGAGGCTGATCCTCCCGATCATCACGCAAGGTATCGAGGAGAAGCAGTGGAGGATCAAGCTCACGAGTCTGCAGCTGCTGGGGATCATGGCTCTGAATTCTCCACACCAGCTATCTTCGTATCTGCCAAGGGCCATCCAGACAATTTACCAGACTAGTTCGGATTCCCACCCAAAGGTATCGGAGGCAGCGCGGGATACTCTGCTCAAGATGGTCTCGCTGATCAAGAACCCGGAGATTAGCTGCATCTCCCAGGATCTGACAACGTCCCTGATCGACCCGACGGAGCTGAACTTCAAGAGGGCGCTCCTGTCTTTGAAGTCGGTGACGTTTGTCCACGCCATTGACATCACCACACTCTCGCTGATCTTCCCCGTGCTGCTCAAGGCCATCCAGGAGAGGGGCGGGACTGATTTGAAGAAGGATGCAATACAGGTCCTGACTTGTCTGCTTTTGCTTTTGAGCGATCGGTCGGATGTTGACCCCTTCCTGCCTCTGATCGAGAACTCGATACACATCACTCTGACGGACCCGATCCCTGAGATAAGACTCCTGACGGCAAAGCTGTGCAGAGCTCTAGTAACAGTTACCGGCCAAGAAAAGTCATCCTCTCTATTGAGCTGGCTCTTTAGGACCTTGGCTATGGAGGTCGGCCAGACCCTAAAGAGCGGCGTCTCGGCCTCCCTGGCCGAGGTTTTGTCCGCATTTGGCATCGACAAGTTCAAGAAGATACTTCCCTTTATTGTCTCCCAGATCCAAAAGACGGACGGCGACGACGAGTCTCCTCCTCATCCTGGGGACGTCTCCGGCCCTGCCCCGTCCTCGGCGGCCAGCGTGAGGGAGGGCTACATTGGCCTATTTGTGTACCTCCCTCAGTCCTTTGGGGAGGATTTAGGACCTTTGATGCCGGGGATACTGCCGGTCCTGCTGTCGAGACTCGGGGACGAGGTGGACTCGGTGAGGGAGGTTGCCCTCAAGGCGTGCAAGGCGCTGGTGGTCCAGTTCGGCAGCGACCACGCCGCCTACATCCTGCAGCCGCTGGAGGAGGGGCTGGGCAGTGACAACTGGCGAGTTCGGCTCAGCAGCTGCTCGCTGTTGGGGACTCTCCTCAACAGACTCATCAAGGGTCAGCTGGACGCCACCGGTCGCGCCCTCAGCGTGCACTCCTCCGCCCTGGGCGAGGCAGGATTCTCGATGCACAGGAGGTCCTACATCCTGGCCGCGATCTACATGGCTCGGAGCGACGAGAACGTGTCCGTCAAAAACAGTGCAGCAGCCTTGTGGAAGTCTTTGGTGCAGAACACCCCCCAGACGCTCAAGGATATACTGACCATCTTAATCCGGAGGATCATCAATGCGTTGTCCGCGTCCAGCTCCGGAAACACCCACTATATCGCGGTCCAGAGCTTGAAGGACCTGCTAGACAAGTTCGGGAGCGCCTTTTACAACAAGCTCCTCCCGATATTCTACCAGAACCTGGGGGGGTCTTTGCGTGACGACGGGACCATGGACCTGGACTCTGGCTCTGCAGCAGCCGGGCCCGACCAGCAGGTCTACGGGGGTGGGGGAGGCGCCTCTCCCAGCAGGTCGGTGAGAGTCGGGTCGTGCATTGGCGTTTTGGAGATCTTGAGGACCGTGAGGAGGGCCGACTTGAAGGGTTTGGTTCCGTCCTTCCTGCCGGTAATCAAGATGGGGCTGCGTGACCAGGACCTGGAGGTCAGGACCTACGCGGTGGAGAGCCTGGACATATTCGCGTCGGAGAACTCGGAGACGCTCTTTTCGACGATAGATTGGCTGATGGACGCGATCCTCTCGGACGAGGAGTCTTGCGTCGAGGCCTCTTCTTCGGAGCAGGACGACCCCATGATCTCGGCCATTGAGCTGATTGTCCAGCTGTCCCACGCCGGGATCGTCTCCAGTATCCTTCCTAGAGTCGTCTCTGGCCGCATGACTGTGAATAAGATCCGGATCATTAAGTCGATGTCCAGGATTCCGTCCCGGAGCAGACTCCGGTCGTCTTTGTTTGACATCGTCCCGAAGTTGATCGAGACTAGTGTTGATCTGGACGGTAACTGTGATGATTTGGTCCGGGATTTGTCTAGAGAGGCAATGATAAGCATCGTCCAGTCTCTGGAGACGCAAGGCATGGAGGCCTTTGTCACCATTTTGCTGGACATCATTCGTCAAAACACTCCAAGCACGAATCTGAGCGTTTCCGGGAGGTACCAGATTGAGAGCCTCAAGATCAGGGACCTGGAGGAGCTGGTTCAGAGGAGAGAGACGCTGACGAGAGTGAGGTCTATCGAGTTTTTGACATTCTCGCTCTTCAGCTCGAGCCCGGTCTACGACACCTCCTTTTCCATGTTGATCAAGTACTTGGTGCCTCTGGCAATGTGCGATGTGTCCGAGGATGTGAGGATTTCAGCATCCAAGGCATTCCATCTCTTTTCAATATCGGTACCGAGAAAGTCTGTGATTCAGGTCTGCAGCGTGATGAGGGAGACCATCGCCTCCCTGGTGCACGACCCGGTCGACAACAGCAAGCACTTTGCCGAGAACAAGCTGGTTGGGTCAAGCTGGAGGATTCTGGATGGCAAGGTCACCAGAGTGGTCTCCGGTGATGGAGGCCCGGAGGCGGGAGGGCCGTCCGAACAATTGCTGGCGTCCAGCAACAAGTTCATTGACTCCTTGACGGCCCTATACGTCCAGGGGATATCTCAGGGGTCTCCTGACTCCAAGGAGGAGTGTGCGACAGCTCTCAGAGAGGCCATTCAGCTGACCAACACTGAGAGCTTGAGGCCAATCGCGGTTAAGCTGGTGGGGCCTCTGATCAGATCCATTTCGGACAGGACGACGGCGTCTCTGGTGAGAGGAGCCCTACTGAGCAATTTGGTCATCTTTTTGGAGTCTTGTGGGGCGCAGCTGCGTCCACTACTGCCACAGATCCAGACAATCCTGATAAAGTTCTTGTTGGACCCAAACGAGAACGTCCGGAGACAGTGCAGCCAGGGGATCGGGTTCTTGTCTAGGCTGCTCGGAAACAGAGCGGAGGTGCTTTTGGGTGACTTGTGCTCCCTGGCAGGCAAGCAGAGCCAGTCGGAGGAGTCCGTGAAGGCTTTGCTGTCGTCCATCAGCCTCTCGCTGCTTTCCAGTGGCGAGACGATACCTGCGGTTTCCGAGGCCCTCCGGAACCGACTGATCGGACTGGCTCTTTCGATGCTGGAGGAGTCCAAGGACGCAACGATCCGGGACACTTCTGGACAGATTTTGTCATCGGTGCTGATCAGCTACTGCCAGGAGGAGGAGATCCGCGACATCCTGACCCCTCTGATAACAGCAACCGGCGACCAAGATGGCGACCAGCCGAGCCGAGACAGGAACCTAATGAACATCCTCAACTGCTGCTGCGAATCCGATGGCTGGAGGAGGCTCTACTGCTCGCTGGCCGGCCTAGAAGAGAGCGTCTCTCCTGTCTTTGGAGACAATGAGATGGACTTTTGCCTAAGTCCGGAAAACAAGGAGCGGATGTTCGCAGGGAGACCAGTGCCGAAGCAGGTACTGGCCAGTCCAAGCTGGTGGATCTACAAGAAAACGGTGGTGATGCTGTACAAGATAATGGTGGACGGCTCAGGTGGATCCCAGCTTAAGAAGCTGGCTCTGGGGTTCCTGTACAACCTGACCAAGACGTCAATCCGCGACCAAGACTCCTTTTCCGCCTCCATAGTTCTCCAAACACTTGCCAACTTACTCGAGAAAGACCTTCTAGGCTTGTTCCCCACATTTTCGGACGCGAGCCTCATTCTAGACATTCAGAGGATTTGCGAGTTGATCATCGAGTCCGCCTCCTCCAGGGACTTGTTTCTCCAGGAAATCCAGTCCAACCTAGTCTGCTACTCCTTTGGAGGAGCATGCGCAGACGCAAAGACTGAAAACACCATCTCCCACCAAGATGTTCTAATCTCGCTCGTCTCCCTACCCTCCATCCAATCCTTGAACTCCAAATTCCCCGCAGTCAAACTCAAAGCTGAGCAGCTGCTCGTATTCATCGTCAAGCTCGCTGCCAAATTAAACAAGGACGGAGGCCAAGGCCACGACCAAGACCAAGGCTACCAAAGCAAATTTAACTTTGATTTGGCCAGCCATTGCGACGGAGAGGAACCCCCCTCTCTCTTCGAGCTGGTCATCTCTGACATTATCGCGGTCATCCAGAGGATGTACCCCCACCTGCTAAGTCAACAAAAAATCAACTTCACCAGAGAGTACTCCAGGAGGGTCCTCGCCAAGGCCAGCCTCTAGCTCATCCTAGATCAACATTAATCCACTGTAATTCTCTCTACTCACCACCCCCCTCCTCTTCTCTTGTACAGACTCCGACTCCGGACCCAAACATGCAGGCCGCAAGTTCCCGCCGGCGGGCCCCGGCTGGCGCCGGCGCCACATGCGTGTCGGTACAGGGATTGAGGAGAGGGGATGGATTTTTGAGGAGTTTAAAAGTAAAGAGAAGAAAAAAGAGGGAAAGAAAAGTTTCAAGGCGTGTGTAGATGGATTGCGTTGAGATTATTCCGTCGGTAAGGAAGTATGAGTGGGGGAGGAGGGAGCGGGGAGCCTTGACGAGGGTCTTCTACGGTAATGCAAGGGTGGCAGGGTCAGATCAGGGTCGGTCAGTTCTGGGGGGTGAGGTAGAGAACGGGAACTACGTTAACAGGGATAGGTTTTCTGAGTGTCGTGATGCTGGGCTGAAGGGGAAGGAGGCGGTCGTTTCGTCATTGGGAGGAGGTCATGGGGGTTTTCTTGGTCTGGACGGAGAGGAGGAGCCGTATGCGGAGCTTTGGTATGGGTCTCACAATTCGAGTCCGAGCGGGGTTGTTTTCAATGGTAGTTTCTTGGAGAAGGTGACTTTGGATGACGTCATTTCCTCTGGATTTGGGCTGGAGGGTCCCACAAAGCTTCCATATTTGCTCAAGGTTTTGTCCATTTCCAAGCCTTTGTCTCTGCAGGTTCATCCTGACAAGGTTCTCGCCGGGGAGCTCCACCGGAGCTTCCCTTTGATTTACCCGGATGACAGTCACAAGCCTGAGATTGCAATCGCCCTTACAGAGTTTGAGGCCTTTTGTGGCTTTAGAGACACTCTGCAGATTCTCTCCCTCTTGGAGAGCTTTCCAGAGACCCTTGTCATCTTTGGGATCTCCAGAGACTTTATTACACAGACCATCCAAATACACAAGAAGAACAACAGTCCAGCACCTCCAGACCACGCCAAACAGGATCCTCTCTACACTATCAAAAAAGACTTATTTATAAATATGCTCAACTCTAAGCCTGAAACTACTCGTGCTGCCCTTGACAGCCTGGTCCAAAGACTACAACAGACCTCCTCCTCCTCCCCTCTAGATGATAACTCTAGCCAGGGAGACCCTGGCACTGCTCTCATAGAGACCCTCATCCTCCGGCTGCATGGCCACTTTCCTCTAGATATTGGAATCATCTGTCCCATCCTTTTACACTATTATAAACTTAAACCGGGAGATGCTTTATATATTGGAGCCGGTACCATTCATTCCTATTTATCTGGAGATTGCATTGAGTGCATGGCCAACTCAGACAACGTTGTCAGGTGCGGACTCACCCCGAAGCTCAAGGACATCCCCACACTCCTCCAAGCCGTCAACTTCCAACTAAACAACGCCAAGACCTTCTTCAACCACACCAGCTTCCAAGAGCCGTCCAACACCCCCCTCCTCATTGACTACTTGGTCGAGACCGTAGATGAATTCCACGTACAGATCCTCTCTCTGCATTTACAATGCCACCCTTCATCCTCCCAAAACCATCTGGACCAGTCTCCGGCCTCCTTCTCGGCCCCGGACTCATCTCCGTACTCCCTCATTTTATGCATCAGTGGGGGATGCCATCTAGACATCACTACTCCGTCCAGCCAAGTCTCCAGAAACATCCAATCCATCCTCCAAGGAAGAGCAATCCTTGTGAAACCCGGCACCAAAATTTCTTTCAGGCCTCTTTCCTCTTCCTCCTTCTGCACCAAAACTCCAACCAGATTTGCTCTAATCACTCTTCCAAAGCACTAACAATAGTAGCAGAGGAAACCCACTGACACACAACTATCCATCTCTCCACTGTGTATAGATGACTTAACTGCCTCCTACTCCTCTAATTAATGCTTAAAGTGTCTCCCACTTTGGAGTCAAAGCCCATACGGTATGTGCACATTACCACTCCCTCGGTTCCCCGTCCCATCCCAGAGATTCTCCTGTTGCTGGGACTCACACCCTTCTCCTCTTACCACCACACCCATGTCCTTCTCGTCCTTGCCCCACACGTAAACATCCAACAAATCAGCCATCGACTCCTCCATAACCCTCCTCCGCCTCTCCATCTCCTTATCCACCTGCACATCCTCCGAACCAAACGGATTCAACGACACTGACCGACCTGACTGTACCTCCATACCCTTCTCATCCGCTGCCACAAAGGTACCCCAATCCCCATCCTCGCCCGAACCACCTCCCCCAAAAGATGACTCTCCTGCCAGTATCTGAGCTGCATTCTGTATAGACTTATCCGGAGAACCGGCCACTCTTGCTCCTGGTCCAAAACATTCCATCCTTCTCCCTCTAGAGACTCCAAGACTGGAGTTCTCTCTATTGATAGGTCCTCCCGAGTAACCGGGAGGACCTGGTAATTTAACACAAGAACCACTGATACTCACACTCTTCACCTCCTCCAGACCATCACTGCTTCTATAATCATCTTCTCGACAAGCTGAGATCTTTCTACTCGAGTTGTCCATACAGTAAGGGTCATATAAGTCCCTGAACCCATCCTCCTCTTGAAATGATGAACATGGTAATCCTGAAAGTCTGCCTCCGCCTCCAATCCCTGCCACTGAAGCTGAGACTGAAACACTAGTAGGCGCTGGAGTCGCGAGTCTCCCAGTTCTCCCATTAATCCCAATATACTTGCCTCGGTTATCCCTGGCCTTCTTCCTCTCAGCCTTGAGCTGAACCGGATCATTCAACAACCCCAGAATGTACTTGGACTTCTCTCTGATACCAGCTCCCCGGTCCCTCCCTTCCTCAGTATAATGAAAGTCCTGTAAATGACGTATCTTGTATATATACTCCTTAATGTCGTCCACAAACCGGTCAATCCCATTCTTCAACAAATACTCCACCAGCACCAAAGTCTTAAAGATCTTCCTCCATTTGGACGGCTTCTCACTCAAACACTCCCCAATACACTTTTGAACTACCACATAGTCGTGATAATCTGTCATACTACGTGCTATCTCACTCAATATGGTCGAGGAACAGCCCCAATTCGTATTGGCTGTCGCCTCCTTGAGCCACTTCTCCAACTGTGTCAACGGATGCACTATCTGGGACGCAGTCTTCTTCATCTTCCTGGTCATTGAGACCAACAAACGCCCTACATCGTTCAACTCCATCTCTCCCTCCTCTCCCGCTATGCCTGCTCCTATTCCTACCTCCGATTCCCCCAGTCCTGAACCTACCTTACGTTAAACACTCTCTTCCCCCCCACCTGATGCAATACGTATGTATATTTATATGTATAATAATCTCCCCTAATATCTTAAAACTCTCCTTTAATTTATCTCCAAACCGCATACTACTAGTATGGGGTTGGCGCCAAAAGATGTCATACTTTTTCCAGTAGCCCCGTGGCATTTTTAGATTCGGGGAGCAGGATGCGCCTCCGGACACATCTCTCCGCGTAACTGAGTGAGGCGGTCCGACTAGATGGGGTGGATCGGGGAATCAGACGAACAAGACCCCCAAAGTACGACATGCACTTGTTCATGGCTTGAAGCTCCTCCAGAGTGGCATATAGAAGCTTGATGTGGATTCTAAGGTGCTGCTTGACTTTAGCTGAGAGCCGGGAGAGACCCTTTTCAGTAAAGTCTCCAGCAAATCCTTGACCCAATTGGGACATTAGGAGACTCCTCACGCCCTCCAGCTGCTCGACCCGTGTCTTGCAGCTACGATGCATTGTACGCAGCAGGATCTCCTCCACCCCCTCTCTAGAGACCCCTCCCCGGGACTGAAGACCCCTAAACAAGGCCTCCCTCAGACAAACATACACCGACCCCCGAACACCTCCAACCGGAAAGGACTTGCCCAACTGTATAGTCCCGAACCCCAGACCCGCTCCTCCGTGGAAGATAAGCTCGGTACAGTCAATGTACTGTTGTATGGTCTCACTTGGATCCTGAGGAATGGGGACACGTCCAGATCCTGGGATATAGTGGACAAACTGTGTTGCCGGACGAACTCGAATCTTTGGACCAGAATGATGAGATGCTGTCAAACTTTGAAACCAGTCCGGCAGATGATCCCTATATGACGGAGAATCCACACTGAGCAATATAGTGCTCGTCCCATGGAGAAGCCGGAACCCCCCCGGGGCTCTCTCGTCCCTCCGGAGGAACCAGACTGTAGTGTACTCATTGTCCTCTTCCAAGAGCTTTCCATACTGAACCACCGACTTGATACTGTTCAGACGACCATAAAAAGAGTGAACTCTGGTATACTCTTCCTCTGGACTTGGGGAGGATGCGGGACCACAATGACGCCCTACACTCTCCTTGGAGAAGCGCCAGTCAAAGGATGACTCGCCGGGATAATGGAACAGAGTCTGACTCCTCTGACAATCATCCTGAATGGAGCTACTGTGAGGGATGATACCAAAGTATGGGACGAAGGCAATGTTCCCGTCCTTATCTTGGATGGAGTGAGACAAGGCCAAAGAAATCACCCAGTTGACGTCTTCCTCTGTAACCTTTTCGAGGTGGTATCTCTCATTCCAGGGCAAATGTGGCCTCCGAATCCTCTCAAAGTCGTCAATCTTGTTATACACGCTCCGAGTCAACTTTTGGAACGCACCAAACAAGCCCGGAAACAAACTATTAACTATCTCCACCTGAACCTTACTAAAGAACGGGATGTTGTCCACCAGATGCTTGTCCACAATCTTACTCTTGTATTGCCAAAGAAAGAACGACACAAAAGTGTTGCCTGCGCCTCTATAGTACTCCAGAAGCAACTTTAAGACCAGCATTTCATACTTGCTGCATGTCCATCTGCCGTCATGCTGACAAAATGGACGAATCTCCTCATTTCCATACCCAGTTGACACTATGGCCCTTCTGCTCACCCTCAGCTTACTCTCCGACCAATCACTTGCCTTAAACACATTCGCATTACTCCCACTCTGTGAGCGGATGTAAAGATCATACGGCCTCTCGAAGCCCAAGATCTCCAAAACATCTCTTCGTGAAAGACCATCCACCAAGCCGGGACTCTTCCTCCTCTCCAACTCGCCAAAATACCGAGCAAAAGCCAAACCAATCTCCCTCTCCCTATAATACATGCCCAAAATCCCCTCCTGGAGACTAAAACTCTGGTGACACAGCAACTCCAATATACTCACACTTCCCCCGTCCAAGTGCTTCTGCAAACGAGGCTGAGCCAATATAATCTCAACCAGCTTCACCAAACCAACCCCAACCCTTTCCGGCCTCGCACTCCGCTCCTCCCTCTCACCCACCGCACCACCCCCACTCAAGTAATTAAAAGCCTCCCTCACCGACTCCCTGGACTCCCTACTAAAGTAGTAAATATCCTCCACCGACGGAATCGTCACCGAACTTATCAACTCCGAAAACTCCACCAACTTTGAATACCTACCCTCCAACAGAGTATTCAATGACAAAATACTCAATAAAATAAATAATGCAAACACCAAATATCTGCACACACGAACAAACAATCCCAACATGCACATCACCCCACAATAACTAACACTACGCTCCTCCAACCGTCCACTCACCTGCATGACTTTTGACACGTCATTCTGCATGCATGCATCCCGCGCATGCAGAAACTTTATCACCCTCCCGACCCCCACGTGCCCGCCCTCAACACCACTCTCCTTGTGAATAAGCCTGGGAGCCGGTCTCTCTATGCTCTTTGTTCTGGAATTTGTGACCATTTGCGTCCTATGCTCACCCTCCACTGACCTCCTCAACGAACCCTGTCTGACCGGGGTCTCCACCTCCCTTCCCTCTGATCTTCTTCTCGCTTTTGCTATCATGCTCAATCTCTATCTCCCTCCTGCTGCCATCAATTCTATTGGCCTGCTCCTTTTGTTTTTATTTTTATTCTCCCAATCTATATTTACTACTTTTTTTTATCACCACCTTGCCCGCCCATACATTCCAAACATTCCCCCACGAAATGTATTAATTTACATGCATTCAATGTCTCTCTCAGCCCTTCCACTTTTTTTTCTTTTTCCTCCAATTAATTAATTACATTAACTCCTCCATATAAATGCTTGAAGTAATAACCCAAACACAAACTTATCCACTCACACCCCTTCCATCACTGCTCTCTTTTGCTGGAATAAAGAAATATAAGGCTTGAGGCGACTCTCATCCTTCTCTCTAGACTTGACATTCAAGCAACAAGAAGACAGAGAAGGGAGGAAAAAACAACAACCCCAACTCTCTCTCTCTTTCTTTTCCTACCTACCTCACACATACTAGTCAAATCCCAGAAACTACGAGTGCAACAACAAAATAAAAATAAACAATGCCTACTAACTCATAGATAAACCTTGCTCCGTAGATCATATAATCCACCAATCCACACCCCAATCCCATCCCCAACCAACAACTGCCACAAATCACACACCCGCACAAACAACCAACCATCGTATTTGTCATCCCCAACCTATTAACACATCCACTACCAACATGCCTCTCTGAAATCTGGTCTGCACCTGTAGACAACCCCTTGGCGCCGGCGCGCAGCTGAGTGTATGTGTAACATTGTTTATTAGGGCTTTAAATATATTTATATATGCTAACAGCAAATTAACATATATAGTAAGTAAAAATGTCAGCAGAATGGCGGGCTTTCTTGAAAGCTTGGAAAAATACGGGTATATATTTTAAAAGATTGTGACTACTCATTAAAGG
This sequence comes from Cryptosporidium canis, assembly GCA_027243985.1. Taxonomy (NCBI): domain Eukaryota; phylum Apicomplexa; class Conoidasida; order Eucoccidiorida; family Cryptosporidiidae; genus Cryptosporidium; species Cryptosporidium canis. The sequence goes on along the minus strand of JAPCXC010000061.1, from coordinate 1,804 downwards.
TTGAGCATAAATCACGATAGGAAGAAGGCAGAGATCCGCAGGATTTGAAGGGTTTCACGGATTTTCGTACTTTGCACCATCCCAAACTTGAAGCTTTGAATCTGGCTACTGGAGGAAATAATATGGAAAACTGAGACGATTGGTGATGAATTTGATATAATTGCCAACTCTTGATCATATTAAGATCACCATAGCTGTTGGGCTTATTTGATGGTAAGGACTGGGCCCAATTATGGAGGTTGATGATGTAGATAACGGCAATGTCAAAATTGACTTGGGGAAGCCTTTATACAGGCTCGACTATAAGAACAGCGACAATGACCATGTGAACATAGCCAATGATGGTAATAGCTTGCTCCTGGCTTCCTATGAGGTTGGAGGAATAATTCCAACAAATATCAGATTAATTTTCAACAGTAGGCCGTACATTTATCCAACAGATTACGCAATAGATGCGCAGGGATCTCAGAATAACCAAAGCTCCCTTTATAGCACAAAAATCCACTCTGCCGAGTCGACCATCCCGCAGGACATGAGCCTAAACGAAGGATGTGCTGCTTTCGACCAGTCACACTTTCTTGTATTGGATAACGATGAGTACTGCTCTGCCGATTACATGATTAAGATTATTTGTTCGGATGAATTTCTTTATAATAGTGAATACTTGAGTAACGCAAGAATCAATACTCAGGAGAACATTAAGCTCCTTAATATTGAGCTCCAACCGGCTGGAAACAGCAGATGCTGTCCGAGAAAAATAACATTCTCAAAGTCCCTTCCGTGGGTAACCTTTCAAAACAATAGGCAGTTTTCTGTTGGCAAATCATCCATTAGAAAGACCAGAGCATCCGTGGCCTTGTCTGAGCAATACTATCATATTCCCGTCCCAAACTTGTTTTTTAGACGACCAATCTCCCAGATTTTAAAGTCCACCAGGAAAATGCTGAAAAGGCCATGTGAAATTGAGCAACTCGTTATTGTTGAGCCCATTAATCCATACTATGTTGAGCAGTACCTGATTAAGTCCAGACAGATTTACTCTGCTGACCCTAGACTTGTGACTGATCTATTATTGAGTAATATTAATAACTCATTAATTGATAGATGTGTTGAAACCATTACTAATGTCAAGATAAACCGAATTACAGATATATATACTTTCCAAGAAAAGCTCAGATTGAATCTTAAATATATCCATAATGCAACAAAATCTAGGTATTTGATCAACTTGCTTGCAAAGATTAACTTTGATCCCAAAAAACAGAGCCACAATGACCTGCTGAATTCGCTCTGGGAATGCTACTTCTCCAAGGATACTTGTGTCAAATGGGAGCTTCTGGGCTTTCAAAGGTGTGACCAACCATATAGCGATTTTAGAGGAGTTGGCATCCTTGCACTGATCTGTCTCTTGTATTTCAGCTTGGCACACCCATTTGAGTCCAAATTAATACACCATGAATCAAGCAGCTCAAAATACTGGTACTCTTTTGCCGTTACAGGAATCAATATCACATCTTGGCTCCGAGATTGGCTCAATCAGAGAGACCATCGAATCATTCAATTCTTTTACAAAACCGATAATGATATTAATATGCTAGTTATATTTTGTGAACTATTCTCCTTTATATTTCTCAAATTCCACTCATTCTGGATGGAAAGAAAACCCAAGAACATTCTCGAGTTCCCCAGCATTGCCCAAGTGTTTAAACAAAGGATTCAGTTTCCATTGTCTGACAAGATATACCGCGAAGGCCATGAGAAATTGTGAATCGGCAAGCTACTGCCAACTGGGAGCTATTATATA
>JAPCXC010000060.1:0-10963 GCA_027243985.1 Cryptosporidium canis | reverse complement strand
CCCCAACCGCCACAAACAAGCTTTATTTAATTTTTTATCCTCCCGGTCTACCCCGTTCCTCTTTCAATCATAAATAATCACTAAAGCTGCCAACTCATTTGACAACTTTTATTTCACAGGTATTGTCTTATTAACAATTGGCACACGACAAGACGCAAGAACGGCGCCACAATACGGCGCCGCCTCAGTGGGAGCCGGGCGGGAGTAGTTAAAGGTTTGCCATACATTAAATTGTAAATAATAGGCAAAGTAATAGAGTAGTTATTACAAGTTGATTAGGCAACGTATTGAAAATAAATAGTAGAATTTGGCGATTTTTATATATGTATATATTTTTTGGGTAAATAATGTATACATATAATAGTAATTGAATAGAAGTGTACGTATAGTAATTAGTACAAGCAAATGATCAAGAATTAAATACCGTTATTGTTGAAATGATAGTGATTTAGATAGTAACGTGACTAGAAAAAAAAACTAAGAAATGGGGGGGGATCAGATCCCTCAAAAAATTATACAAAGGAAATCAGACCAGAGAAAAAAAAGTGTTTTGTATCGGTCATAAGAGACGAGAAATAACATACAAGTTTTCTTCATTATTTCTTCACTCACGAGTAATATAGAAGTCTTTTTGAGCGTACATTGAAGATGGTGTCTGATAAAAACTGTCGCGTTTACGTTGGAAATCTCCCATGGAGGGCAAAGTGGCATGATCTTAAGGACCACATGCGACAGGCTGGAAATGTTATTAGAGCTGATGTCTTTGAGGACGAGGTTGGACGTTCTAGGGGCTGTGGAGTTGTTGAGTATTCCTTCCCGGAGGAAGCTCAGAGAGCAATTAACGAATTGAACAACACCACTCTGCTCGATCGCCTAATATTTGTGCGCGAGGACCGTGAGGACGAATCGAGCAGATACGGTAGAAGGCCAAACAAATGGAGCAGCAGAGGGTACGGAATGAGGACCAGATCCCATGCTCCAAGACCCCCTCTAAAAGAGGAGAATAAGGGAAAACAAGTGTTTGTCACCAACCTGGCTTGGAAGACAAATCAGGAGGATCTTGCTAAAGCCTTCAATGAGGTCGGTCCTTTAGAGTCTTGCGAGGTCTTCTACTTTGAGGATGGGAGATCTAGAGGAATTGCCACAATTGTATTCACAGATCCTAAACACGCTCAACTTGCAGTTGAGAAGCTCAATGATCGTGAGATCGATGGTCGCGAGATATTGGTTAGAATTGACCAGTAAACTCAGAAAGAAAGAAATTATTTGTAAAGTCTGTCTTTTGTGACAATGATCATTGAAAATTCCCTTGTGCTCACTCCGGGGTTTTGCTCTTGGACTCTTAGCTTTTAATCGAGCTCAACCTTGGCCATTTTATTTCTTAAGATTGGATCAAATTTTAAACCATGTGCATACACAACAGCTTATTCCAATAAAGAAACGAGGACACAGTTGTTAAGCAATTATAAGGCAATGTTATCACCGTCATGGTAATGTACCACTCAAGACATATAAATTAAATATATCACATCCAGTTTAGATTATTGAATTAATCCTGTCGTGTTTGATGCCATATTTCTTCATTTTTGTCGAAAAAAAACCAACCCTTTTCTTCTTTGCTAAACTATTCATGCCAATCCCTCTTGCCTAAAATCATCAAACAATCATCTTAATGAGACCGACCTCCAACAAAGTTCCTCTTAAAGTCAAGTTGAAGCCTAGAGTGAGCACTCACGAGTTAGCAGGAGCGTTTAGAGGCCGTGCTTTTTGGGACTGTCGAGATTTGATTTATTTATTGGCAAAATTATATTACGTGGTGGGCGGGCTAATCCTGCATGCCAAATTATTATATCTGAGTAATAGTTGTGCATGCACATTATTGTTTAAGACCAAACCTGAGGTTTTGACGTGCGAGTTGTATTTCCAAATCTGGTTTCCAGGCCATATATTAGTAGCGTTTAAAGTGGTATTTATTGCTGTTTTACCAAGAAGACATAGCTATCGAGTTTGGAGGGAGGAGAATCGAGGAATGCGTTCATGGCTCTTTGCTGGGTCTGGCGCCAATTTTCATGGTTTATGCCACAGTCCTACTTTTGCATTGCTTGCAGAATATGAGTCCCTTGAACAGCTATGCGGAGAATGTTAGCATTGATGATGATTTGCGTTGTCTTTTGCGGTAAATGGGTTGCGTTTTATTTCAAGTGTTTAATGTGAACAAATGTACTAAAGTGTAACTTAAAGTTTTTCGTTTGGCATAATTTTGTGGGGGGAGTGAGATATCACTCCTTTGAGCCACTAGGAAGTAGAGTTTTAATAGTGATCAGAGAGGAGGCTGTAGATTTCGTCCGCTGTCTTTGGTGAGTAGGGAAGATTTGCTGGGTATTATATAGGGTTCTGGGTGAGCTGGGAGCTAAAGAATAGGGGCGAGGAGGGCCCGAATATTGTCTGGGAGTTTGGAAGGGGTTTCTTTTTTCTTTGCCTTGGGAGCCCGGGGGGCGAACCTTGTTCCCCTCTGGAGACTTTCTTTACCCTCTCTAAAATGAGTGGGTTCCGCAAAGTTTGAGTAATACCACAATGCCTTTTTACGAATGTTGGCCACTCTTTCCCTTCATAATGCGCTGACCATTATTGTATTGGAGCCATCCAAGATAATTTGTGTTTGTTTTGCTACCAATGCAAAACGAAGTCTGTACGAATTGATTTGTTTAAAATGTGGACAAGTATTTTTGAGTTGTGAAACTTGCTTGATCTAAAAGGACTTCCAGCGGCTCGTTCACCGTGGTTCCCTTTCTTTTCGAGTTAGCGTAGGGTGCTGAAGCACGGAGTATTTGCGCCTCCGTGAGTTTGGGCACTTGGAACCGAATGATGCCGCCTTGGAATTAGGGAGCAGAGGGAGTCCTCTCCTTCTCCATGGATGTCTTAAATAGTTTGGGAAATTAACGGATTTAGTGCCTACCGGCAAGCCTAGCATTTTATTTCTGATTTATTCAAATCTTGACACGTAATTGGGCACAGGCGTCTTGTCTCCCATGCAATAAATAAGTAAGAGTTTCTTTCTTGTGGACCAACGGTTTCTTAGAGGTGGTTTGTTTCTGGAGAGTTTGGGGGTCCATATGCATACACATATACATATATATATTTGATGGAGCAGTTTGGATTCCTACTGGAGCTTTAGGGCATTGAAATGGGCAGATTGCATGCAATACATGCGCAGTTGGGCGTCACACAGTTGCGGAGTGTTTGGAGTGGAGATGTGGGGAGAGGAGGAGTTAGGGGGAGGTGGTCGCCCGAGTCAGATGGATGGAGGGTTTGTGGGTTAGGCGTTGGAGGGTTTGGGTAGCTTGTCGAGTTGGGGCCGAGGAAGGATTTGGAGGATAGCAGGGGGCGGTTGTTTGGTGACGGCAGGGCTTGTGGCAACGGAGAGAGTTGTTTAGTGTGTTTTTTGTGGTGGTTTTGGCAGGAGATTGAATTTTTAGCGGTCTGGGTAATTTCTCCAGGGGTGGAGGGTTATACACAAAAATATACACACAGGCGGAGGGTGCAGCTGGTATAGGAAAAGCGAGCATGGTGCAAAAGCTTGGTGATTGATGTTTGTGTAAAAGTTTGAGAAATAATTGCTTGGAAAAAATAAATAAATAGAAATAAGGGAGTAGGGACAGATTTGTTGGGAGATTTTTTGCAGAGAGTTTTTTGGGGCATTTTATGCACATTTTAACACGTGTTGGAAAGCAAGCTCACAATTACATTATTTGCATGCATGCATGCATGCGTTGGGTAATTCAGACAAGATTGACTAGTGTGTGAGGAGGAAAAAAAGAAAAGACAAGAGTTGGGAAAAAATAGGCTAGGGAGAAATAAGCAAAAAAAATTGACCAGGGTGGTAAAGGCAAAGGGTTTCGTATGTGAACCAAGGGAAAGAGGGCAGAAGCTGAGAGAGGCCAAATAGTGAGAGTTTAAGTGTGCATGCGATAGGATCAAAATATGCCAGAGGAAGAGAGGAAGAATAGGTGTACGCTAAAGCTGCCAATAGGGAATGAGGAGGATGAGAATGAAATGATGGACTTTTTGGACATAGACGAGGAGGAGTTGGTTCATGACGTGAAGCAGGCGGTATCTCCGACGTCGTCCAGATCTTTGGAGAATCCCGACTTTAGTGGAATTAATTTGCTTCTGTCATCGACTGGTCCGACGAATGGAGGAGGCACAATTGAGGCATCGGCTTCCTCAGGACAGTTTTTTCCCTATTTTGGGCAGCCGCTGCTGTTTCCCAATAGCAATCAGAATTTGTTTAACCTGGTTGCACTTTGCTTTAGCACCCCGCCTCCCTTTAGTGGCATTCCCCAGAACAACCCCTTTTTCTCGAGCAACGGGATCAATGAGCATGTGAATTTCGTTCCGTTTTCGGCGGCAGCTCCGCTATTTTATTTCGGGCTGCCCGACGAGAACTCGATGGGGGGGGCTGGGGGTAGCCACCTACCAAAGTATCCACACCAGGGTCAACCAGGCAAGGGGGGCTTATTTGGTGGACAACCCGGCCTGAGCTACCCGGGGAGTGGCACATTTCAGGACCTGGAGGGCGGGGCGTACGTTGGAGGCGGAGTTCCGGCGGAGAACGAGGTCCAGTACAACTCCGCAAGATTGAGGCCTAACCTGGCTCCGGTTCAGAGTCCTGGATTCCCGAATTGTCCCGGTAACTATGTGGATGGCGTCTACGGGTGCGGTGGGGGCAGCGGAAGCTTTGACTTGAGCAAATCTACAAAGCTAAGTCCAAGCGGCCCAGCCGGGCTGTCTAGTGGCCTTCATACAGGCAACAGCTCAAATATTGGCTATGGCGGAGTTGGGTACGGAGCGGTTCCTGGGCAGGGAGCAGGCTTGTGCTGCAGTGGCATGCCTTTTGAGAGGGACTACGGCGTTGGCGGGGGCTTGGGCGGCAAAGGCGTTGGCGAGCTTCCAGTGAAGGGTCGGGGTCAGGGTCAGGATCAGGGTCAGAGCCACCTCTACTATGAGCAGCTGGGCAAGAAACATTATCACCAGGGTTCAGGCTCCAAAAGGCAGAGCATGAGCCTGAGCGGCAGTGGAAACGACTGCGGCGAGCAGTCTGCAAACTCAGGTCCTGTGAATTCTGGCACAGTCACTGAGAAGAAGAACAGATGGCAACTTTCTGACCCTCAGTTCAAGTCGGGATACAAGGGGGTCAGCTGGAACAGCAGAATGGAGGCCTGGCTTGCATTCTTTGTCGAAAATGGTGTTCGAAAGTCCAAGACATTTAGCAGCAGGAAGTTCGGCTTTAACAGAGCGAGGGAAAAGGCGATCAAGTACCTGGACGCTAGAAGAAAGGGGATCATTCTCACCACCCCGCCTCCACTCAGCCCATCAAAGGGCATGTATGACAGAATCCCACAGCAGAGAAAAATAGAGCCCACCCAAGACAACAATTACTCCCCAGGATTGCACAGTTTCCCGGCGTTTAGCAACGATATGAGTCATCATGGAGGAAATAGCAATGGTGGTGGCAGCTTAGCTATCGCCTGCAACTCCAGCAGCGATAGTGTAAATCCAAATGCGAGTGCAGTAATGGCTCCAAGCAGCAACGGAGCTCTTTTGGAGAGCAGCCAGACGGTCATGTGCTCATGAAACTTATAGATTACCCAGCTTCAAGATATATACAGACTATTACTTCAGTCGGTTTTAAAACGGTAACTTTTGATATGGCACCAAAGTGGCCGTATTAACTTATCGGACCAGCTTTATATAGGCAGACTTGTGTTGATTTAATTACGACTATATTATTATTATTATTGTCTCTATTACCATTATCATTTAATAAATAATACTATGTAGCAATTTTATTGTTTTGAAAAGAATACTGACAAAACATCATGGCAAACCCAAAACACTCCCACAGACCCTTGACTTGTTTGGACAGTAACCCCTTAAACTCACCAAGAAGAACATCAAAGGAGCCAGATGAGTGTAATTACCTCTATAAAAAAACAAAATAAAATAATGTAATCATGTGGACAAATACTAGCACACATTTTAACAAGATAAAATGGAGCCGTATGAATCAAGTTAAGCAAGGGGGAAAAGGTCCCCGGGCGACCAGGATGAGCACAACATTAGTATTCGTCTTAGTGCATAGTAGTCTAGATTTAATATTTATTCTTCAAACGTAATTTTTAAACCCTCCAAATCTTCCACTTAACTTGCAAAAACGGTACAGCCGCATGCAATATCGAGCGGGAAAACATGTCAGTGCAAAAATATGCAAGTGCATGTGGACAAGCAGAGAGAATGTGAAGGAGGGTAGTGTGGTAGGAATTGAGTGGTGTGATTTGTGTTGGAGTTAAATATAATAGGATTAGTGAGCATTATTGAATTTAAGTCCTAAATTATGTTGGTCAGACTTGGAGTCTAACGAGGAAGGTGGGAGAAATGGGTTCGGAGCTAAACCCTGAATTCGTGCTCAACAAGTAGCTTGAGGTGGTCTTTGGAGTTATAGTAGCCGGTGATGAGGCAAAGCCTATTGAATTGCTGATAGAGGGAGTTTGGCGAGAAGTTTACGTTGCAATTCTCGACCTTGTAAGTACTGCATTGTTGTTGGTTGCAGGATTCCGCCGAGTATTGCTTGAGCACGGAGGCCCTTTTCCTAATTCGGAATCCACCGCCACAGTCGGAGCTACATCCGGACCAGGCACTCCATGGGAACGCGTTTGCTGCAAGACACAGTGTGTTGGAGAATATTCCATAAATGTCTGTCTTTTTGGCACAGTTGGTATCCTTTGAAATTTCAAACAAGTGGGGGCACGGAGTGCCTCCTGGCGACGGGATTTGCTGGACAGTTCTTCTTCTAATAATCTCACCATTGCAATTTTCCCTACATGAGGACCAAGAGGACCAATCTCCGACGACGCACGAGTTTGCCATGCATGTATAGGAGGCCGTGCATTCTTTGAGCTCTCTGGTTTTCGAGCAGGCGGCTCCCGACCCTCTCTGGGAGGTGATTACCGGCCTTATTCGCTTGCTATAGGCCTTTCCGTCCATGCATACTGCCGAGTCACAACCACTCCACTGTGTCCATTCGCCTAAAACACAGTTTACATCGCACTCACCATACTTGACCGCTAGATTCTTGCTCCCACTGATCCATCCAATGGAGTGGAAGCTGCAGCCAATTTCGCCCAAGATAAGGTAGCAGGGGGATGTTCCCGTTCCCGTTGTCCTAAAGTTGAAGTTCGTACAGTCAGATCTCTGCTTGCACCTGTTCAGGCAGTCCTGCCAGGTGTAGCTTTCAGTCTTCACCAAATTCCCATAGTTCAGATCGTCCTCCAGACTGCATCCCCAGCCCAAGACCCCAACATCATAGTTTGGGCAGTTGAGCGCCGAAGTATCTTTGCCAAGTGCGGATTGCTGGATCTTCCCACTCAATACGTGACTTAGGGCAGAATTCTCGTCATTCAACTCAGCACTGCTCATCTTGCCCCAGTTGCGATCACTGCAATTAACTACTTCCTGAAGATGTGGACACTTCTCCAACGGATACTTGGGCTTGCTGACAATTTTTCTTGTCCTGTAGGTTATTCCACCATATACTTTTGGAACACAAGTATTGGACCATTCACTCCAGGAGCCAACCGTACAGGTTGTCGCACAGCTGCCAGTAACGGAAACATTAGGAGTGCCAGAGATGATATTTGGACGTTTTTCTCTGCAGTTATTATCGCCATTTTGTAAAGTGCAAGTCCCTCCATTGCTGTCCCAGGCAAATCTTCCACACGGAACCGCACTGAACAGGTTGCTTTTACACCTCTCTCTGCACTCTTGCCAACTATTGGCTTCCCACCATTCTAGTCCATTTGCTGCTATGCAAAATTTTCCTTTATAGTAAGCACCATACTCTGGACACGAGCCTTTTACCAAAGTTACCAGGTCGATGGCAGTCCATACCAGATAAATGGCTGAGATCCTCAAAAACATCTTCATTAAAAAAGTTTAATATGCTCTTTCACTTCAAAATTTAAATCCTATTGGCGAACATTCATCAATACTCAAAACTTGCAAGGCTGTTGACACATATGGTCCGTTTTTTCGGGATCCCTTCCTCTTCCTCTAGTGTCGCAAAGTCCCTGTCAGTTCCAGAAATACTGAAAGAAAGGACCCACTGATCCAAAAATATATAATTACACAGTAAGCAGCAGAGCTATCAGTTACTTTTATTATTTAATCTTACAATATATTCACATGCTATTGGTTTTGGCGGGAAATGTGGATATTTATTTCAAATAAATTATTTAAGATCTATACCGGTACTCACATAATACGATTAAGTTTGAATTGGCGGGAACATGGATATTGGTGATCCATGTTACTTAAATATATATAAATATATATTACAATTAGTGGGAATTAATACTAATAGAAATAAATTAGGGTTTGAGGATTATTGGCCCACACATGCAATAAGGAAAATATATATTAATATATGTGTGATACGTATATATTAAATATATAGATATTGGTAAGAGGAAAAAAATTGGGTTGATAGATGTATTAGAGTATTTGAGGCCTTGAAGATTTGGGAGAAGGACATTCATACTGAAGAAGATTTACTCATTTTAGGTTTTAGGGTCTGGACAGCATCTTGTGTTATTGAGCATCGAATAATATATATATGGCATATATATAGGTATATGCCATATATGTAAATATATATATATATATATATAATATATATATATGTGTATATATATATTTGTGTATATGTATATGTAGTCAGGATGAAGAGATTGGTGGTTTATTTCGTGTTATTGCAGCTGTATATTATTCAGAATGTGGCTATATCTTCAAAACTAACTCATTATTCTATAGGTGGCCACGCGTCTACTTCAAGAGTCAGAAGTCAGAGTAGCAGTGGCTTTAAGGTTCCTGGACTAAGCGGGTTTGCATGTCCAAAGTTTAACAGGGATTTAAGAGGGTTTGGTTGCTTTGGCTTGAATACTGCATATACAGTAAAGAAGAATAGCTGGCAGGAATGTGCGAATCAGTGTTATTGGAGCAAGTTTACGGTGTTTGGGATCTGTAGGAGGTTTGTATATAACTCAAGTAACAAAGATTGCTACATTAAGAGTGGAGACGATAAATGTGAGAAGGATTCTAAAAATTTGATTTTATCTAATAGGTATACTTATATGATTGGTGACTGTGCGACCACGTGTACAGTGTCTAGCTGGTCAGATTGGACTCCATGTTCTGGAGTGTGTGGTGAGATGAGATCAAGATCAAGAAGCGTGATTTCGAAGCCGTCAAATGACCACGACTACTGCCCCAATCTGGTGGAGTATTCAAATTGTCCAGTGAGAGATAGGTGTCCGGAGGATTGCCCCCAATATGGAGTTTCTGTTCTAGGATGGGGGTGCCAATTTGAGTCAACGTTTTCGTTCAACAAGAATCTGCTAGTGTCTTACGAGGAGGACTGGAAGGGATGTTTATCGACCTGCAGGAGTGACCCTCTGTGTGTGGCTTGGTCATTCAATGCGACATTGTCGGAGGGACCAAATTCGATAGGGCCTTCAAGAGAGTATCGTCCATGTTATACTCATAGATTTGCTTCAGGATGTCATGCATTGGCACCTGGATGGGTATCGGGAAATAGAGATACAAGAGAAAATGATTGTGAGACGGGTACTTGTATACATAATGAATGGTCCGCTTGGAGTACTTGCAAGGATCCTTGTAGCAATACGGAGACAATGAGCAGGAGCAGAACGGTGAAGACAGCATCGCAGAGTTGGGCTAGCACGCCATGCAGGGACGAGAGCCAGTATCAGCTCTGTTCGGAGGATCAGCACAGCATTGCGACTTGTACAAACTGTCTGGTCAGTCAGTGGACTCCTTGGTCGGAGTGTTCGACAAGCTGTGGAGAGGGGGTGAAGGTTAGGACACGTGTGGTGAATAAGCCTCCAGTGAATGGGGACAGTTCAACATGTCCAGAGTTGATTGAGAAGGTGAGCTGTAATAAAGATGTGGTGTGTCCAAGTAGTAATTGCGAGTTGGGGCAATGGTCAGAGTGGTCACCGTGTACTGTGACATGTGGAGCAGGGACAACCGTAAGGAACAGGGAAGTAAAGGGGGAGGGTTGTACCGAGCTTACTACGGAGTCCAAGGATTGCAACTTATTTGACTGCGGGGATATTTCTCAGTCTTGTACAGCAGTGATGTCTGTTTGGTCGGATTGGTCAACGTGCAGTGAAAAATGTGATCAAGGATTAGTAAGAAGATATCGTGATTTTGACTTTTCAAAGATTGGAGCCTTTGGGTATAGTCCACCAGGTACAGCAGAGGAGCAGAACAAAGTAAGAGAGGTTTGCAAGGATATAAAAATGTTGGAGGAGGAGCCGTGTACCTCCGGAATTGCTTGTACACCGGGCTGTAAGTATACGGAGTGGAGCGCCTGGTCAAGCTGTGACTGCTCCGGAAGTCAGTCTAGAAACAGAGTTGTCACTTTCCCTGAGGGTATAATTGATGCCATTTGTCAGAGTTCCACTGATACTAGGCCATGCAGTAAGCCTGATGGCTGTACAGAGACGACCCCGGATTCTGGTGATGCTTCTCTAGCAATTGCTATTGGGGTTCCTGTTGGTGTTCTTGGATTGTGTATCGTGGCGGGAGCTCTATTCCTTATCCAAGGAGTGGGTGTCGCAGCCCAGGAGGAGGATGAGACCAACTACCAGTACTTTGACCAGTCTTCTAATGTAGACCCGGATTCTGAGTACATCCAAGAAATTGGCCCTGAAAGTCAAAACTGGGCCAGCTAATGCTGACCAGATCTGAGTGTGGATTAGAGGAGTCATTTGGAAGAAAATCCAATTAAAACTTTCACACTTATTTATTAGATATATTAGTAATTGAGGACAAGCCACTATAATCGGGGTAACGATATATATATATATCAAGACTCCAGCTA
>JAPCXC010000006.1:0-52129 GCA_027243985.1 Cryptosporidium canis | reverse complement strand
AGAGAGAGAGAGAGAGAGAGAGAGAGAGAGAGAGGGAAAATGGTGGAAAAAGTTATAGGACTAGGCTACCTTAGTGTGACAGCCAGAGCGGCGATGTGAAGACAGTAGGGAAACATTGGTGGAGAGGGCGGGCATCTGTCTAAGTGGGAGCAGCCTGTTGGTGGTGGTTTGACGAGCAGTTGTGGCGATGGTGTTTGTGGAGGACATGGCCACTGCTCTGGACGGGGGGGGGGAGACTGCGTCCAGATGGTGCAGGCTCACATTGGTAGTAGTAATGGTATTAGTAATAGTGTTGTTGGTGGTCTGTAGAGGCCGGACCGGACGAGGAGAGTGTTTCCTCGGCCGCTCGGTCTTCCACTGGCACGGAATCCTCAACGCGTTACTATATGACCTGGTTGATTTTGTCGCTGATTTTCTTGCCCAGGAACCCGCTCTCGAACTTCCTGGCGTTGAGTCCTTCCGCCCTCTTTAGGTCACAGAGCTGGAATGGAGCGAGGTTCTTTGAGATCATATCAAATACTTGCTTGTCCTGGTCGGTCTCGCATCCATTCCAGAGTCCTGTTACGATGTCCTCTGTGCACAAAACCCCGACGTCTCCCAATCTCTCCTCGACGATGTTGTTGTCCGTGAGCAGAATCCTTTTCTGCTCGGCATTGGACCCCGACTTGGCGTCGGAGCTCCTGAAGGCTCCCTTCTTGAATACCAGGGCCTTTAGCAGACCCATGGTCGGGAACCCGTAGAAAACATAGGGCTTGACCTCCCTCAAGATACGAATGGTCTCGTCGGAGTGACTTAGGACGACAGCTGAGAATCTATTTACCAGCCCCAGGCTATGGAGCTTTCTGGAGGAGCTGGACGACCCGCAGAACCTGCTGTTTCGTACTACCAGAAGAATAAGTCTCCCATTGGACTTCTTTGGAGTCAAGTATGGCTTCTTGTCTTTGCTTTGAAGTCTTCTCTGATCCAAGATTTTGTTCCTAGACTTCTTGAGAATCTTCTGAAGAGTCTTAATCTCAGGCTTGCGCAGATCCTTCTTAATCCTCCTCCTCTCCTCTCTGATTCTAAGCCTTCTATCATTGTCGGGCACTCTCCTGCGTCGCAGGACTCCTTCAGCTATCTTCAGGCTCTCTCCATCATTTCTTGGCTTCAAAATGTGCTTCTCCTCCATTATTAGCTCGCCCTAGTCGCAATCTACAACGCTAGTCTCGTACAAGCTTTGAACCTGCTGATCCTCCTTAACTTCTTGGGAACTTAACCAAAATCCCTCTCTGTAGCTCCAGGTACTGAATGCGCCTGTCAACCAAGAAACCAAATCCGGTCTTCTGGCTCCTCACTAAACTAAAGCGTCCCTGCGGAAATTAAATCTCTGGTATACTTGAGCTCTTTAAAAAATTCTAACCAATCTTTTCTCGACTCGGTCCGAAATGTCACTCTGTACTGGTTAGCTGCGCGCGCCATCTTGGCGCCAAACTGCCACTATGTGATTTAATTTCTATACCGGCCTGGTGAAAATTATCGAGAGATATAAATTCTAAAAAAAAATTGGTCCAAGGAGTCGAATATTTCAGATTTATCTAGCTAGGCCAGGACTATTCGCGTTTCGAAGGCTCGGGCGAGTCAGGGTTTGACACGGAGGGAGCTCTGAAAGGCTTCCGAGAAGGAAATCATTTGGCACAGGTATATCTGGACAGATGGCAGCACAGGTGGAGAGAAAGGGGGGGAAGGTGTCGGCCAAGAGCACTTTGAAGAAGGGTGCAGACCCTTTGGATAGAGAGTTCAAGGTTTTATATAGTAGTTTGCTTCAGACCGTTGGAAAGGACTCAGAGAGGTCGGTCAAAGAAAAGGAGGTGCAGGGGATCGTGGAGAAGCTCTGGGGCCTGATTAAGGCTAAGTTCTTGCAGATTTGCCGCAAGCCAGCCTATTCCAGAGGAATCCAGTCTATTCTTAAATGGGGCTCTGAGACTTACAGAAAGGCAATTTTTGAGAAGATGAAGAACTACTTGGTGGAGCTTTCAATTGACAGCCACTCCAGCAAGATAGTCGAGAAGATGTACAACTACGGGTCTCCCGAGATCAGAAAGACGATAAGGGATGAGCTGTTGACCAAATTTGACCAGCTCGGCTACTCCAAGTATGGCTCAAAGGTATTTGGCCACGTATTCAGTGAGAAGAGAAATCCAAGCGAGTCTTGGGAGGGCATTAAGAATGAAATACTGTTTCGCATACTAAGCACCGGCTTGACCCAGCTCTACACGAATACGGAGGACTCCAAGTCCAAGAGCCGCTCCTTTGTTGCGTTCTTCTCGAATATGGAGCACAGAAATGCCAAGATCAGCGTCCTGGAGCACTCTGTGGCGACTATCCAGAGATTTGTGGATGGAGAGCTGCTGGACAGGCCATTTGTGCACATTTTGATTTGGAACTACATTAAATGTTGTGTCAACTTTTATATAGCTGAGGAGGAGGGGAAGGGGGAGAGGCAGGATACAGAGATCAGAAAGTCCCCTGTTAGTGGTCAGTTCCTCTCTTTGGGAGGGTTATCTCAGGAGGGCAAGTCCTGCTTAACGGCTTTGTTGGACCAAATCATGGAGGGGTTTTATAGCCTTTTAAGCACCAGGGAGGGCGTGGACTCGTTGGTGGTTTTGCTAGGATTCGCCAAGGCTCAACAGAGGAAGAAGATTCTCAAGGGCATTAAGAAGGATGTCACTGACCTTTCTCTGAACCCTGTGGACTATATTCTCTTGCTCCGACTCATCTCTACGACAGATGACACCAAGATACTGGGCGAGGTAGTCTGGAGCTCTCTTATATCGGAGGGAGAGCTAAGCAAGCATATCCTGTCCAGCCATTATCCCATTAAACTGGTGACTTATTTGCTGGTGAGTCAGGTGAATCTCCGAAACTTCACCCAGTATGAGCACTGGGCTCTGACTCTAGAGTCCTTTACCTCACTCAAGTCCGCGGATACTAGGATTCAGGAGATGAACCGTGTAGTCATGCCAGCCTTGGAGAATCTTCTGTTCAATTCTCAAGACCAGGAGTCCATCTTGGAGAGCCTTGTGCTGAGTGCACACGGCAAAGACTTCATGGTGGCTTTGATTCAGTACTATTTGGAGCAGGGGAGCAAAAGTAGCAACGGGACAGAGGATTTGACATACGAGACAAGCAGCTATGGCAAGGCAATTAAGCTGGTAAACCACTCTCTTTCTAGGCTGATCTCGGACAATTCCCATTTGCTAAAGGACAACATCGGACACAGAACATTTGTTTCTATACTAAAGTTAATAAACGAGCAGCCATGCGAGATCTCGTCCAGATTTGACCCCTTCAGAAATACAATCGTAGTATTATTTGAGAAATCGCTCCTAGATCTGCTTTCCTCCAGAGCTGTTTTCATCCTGGTGGAGATGGTGGGACAAAACTTCGAACAGAGGGATTTCAAGCTATGCACGCTCTGGAGAGTTCGAACCAAAGAAATGATCAAGGACGTGATCGGGGACTGCATTGCAAGCCTCAAAAAGTGTAGCAGCAACACAACCGGAATTGAGCTGCTCGCCAAGTACACGAACCTGGATGGTACCACACCGAACTCACCACCTATAGAAAGCGTAAATAGCAACAAAAAGCAAAATAAGAGGCCAAATGCTGGCAAACATATGGAGTCATCCAACAACCCAAAACTACTAAAAAAGATCCACCTATAATAGTAACTACTAAGTTTATCAATTTCCTCTACTTTTCCTTTTTCTCTCCCCTCTCCCTATACTTCTCTAGTATAAGCCTCTTCATAGATTACTGCATGCAAAAGAGTGGGGAGCAGCGCGCCTATTACGTGGAGGACTGCATTCCTGCATGCAGGGCGGGCTATGTTGGAGGGAGTATTAGGTAATGGGTCAGTCAATATTGTCCAGGATAATTTGTTCCTTGAAGTATTTACTAACAAAGTTTTGAGGGTTGAAGTCGACCAGGTCATCTTCTTGTATGTCTGAATCATCTAGTATTTCCTCGTCGGTGTAGTCACTGTTGGAGACATTTGGCTTCGGTCCCTTAGCAGAGGAGTTAAAACTGTGTTCAGACGGCTTTTCGTGGGCCTCCACTCCGTAAGCTTTCTTATCGGCGGAGCCCTCCTCCTGGCTAGGCGAGAGCTCTAAAAAGCTCTGGTTGTCAGAGTCCTCCATAATATCTAATACGGGAGCGTTAACCAGCTGGGGAACTCTGTGGATGATTTGAAGCAGGTCCTCGTTAGTAAAGGCGGGTCTGTGGATATACTTCCACGAGTTCGAAGATAGCGAGAGATCCCATGGGCACACCGACTTCACCCAGTTATAGGAGTTCGCTATGGAGCCTCTCTCGGGATCTCTTCTCGTGTACCAAACTATCTGACAGTTGTTAATCTTGTTCATCTTTGTGTTCACATCCCCTCTCTCGCTCTCCAGCAGCGCTCTAAAGCTCTTAATTACTCCTCCGTGACAAACTATTATTACCCTCAGCCCTCCGCAATTTTGACTTAAGTTATCCAGTACTCTCTCAATCCGAAGACACAAGTTTGCCAGAGACTCTCCTCCAGAGGGCTGCCAGTAAAATGCATTCCTTTGCTTTCTGACCATTTCATCCGGGTGAAGCAGTGCTCTCTCCTGGTGAGTCTTATTTGCCAACACTCCTCTGTCCCTCTCTCTTAGATATATATCCGTGTTCCACAGCGCGTTTGGAAGTCCCAACATGGCTGCTGTCTCCATTGCTCTCACATATTCTGAAGTAAAGCACTTATCAAACGTAGCTCCAATGTTATTCTTAATATACTCCCCTGCTATTCGTGCCTGGGCCCTCCCTCTGTCCGTCAGTCTGTACTGACTATTATGCCTTCTACGGAACTCGCCCGTCCAGGGATGTAGCTCGCCTTGTCGGGCAAGCCTCTGAGCCAAGTTTCCCTCGCTCTGGCCATGCCTCACAAGCACGAGATCTACTGGCATATTTTTGTACATCATCTTTCCGACTTACACAATACCATGCACCTATTCCAATTATCCCCTATGCTGGCATTACAGCACCTCAAGCTTGCTCTCTTATTCGGAAAACTCCACTATATCACATGCTTTAAAAGAATAAATCATGTCGAACGATTCAAAGCCACCGAGATTCCCTCCGCCTGACTGGGATTCTCCTCTATCCTGTCCAGTGCAGCCTTCTGACTCACTCGCCTACTACCTAGACTGAAAATACAAAGAATGAACAAGGCCAGGTAAGTCTCCCTACTACCCAAAACACTTTATTTAATTTTTTCTGCTGTATGCTACAAACAATCTATCTATTTGGCCTCCTATATTCTAGATTTAATTATTTAACTATTTATATTAGCACTAGTTTAGGCGGGAAAATATTCGTGTTTTTTTCGAATTTTGTATACCGGTAAAATGTATGCAAATGCTGGTATATTACCACAAGTGGGAAAAGAAAATAGAGGAGATAGTTTTGTGTGACTGAGAGGATTGAATTTTGGTTTTTGCCTTGGAACCCCCCCCAGAGTTGTACTGTTTAAAAATCATCGCTCCACTAAGCTTTAAGTCGGGAAAATGGTGAATCCGATACATCCAGAGAGGATTCCAATGTCAGAGTTTAATGAATCTTTAAGATTCGAGTTTTCCGTTTTGGGTAATGGGTACGATCCGAGCCTGAACAGTAACTGTCTGGTGCTCTGCCTCCCAAATACAGGGGCTGCACAAAGCCTGCCGGGTCTCTTTGTGTCTCTGGATCTGGCCTTGGACGGGATACTCCAGGATGTGGTGGGCCGCGCAGACGAGGAGGCCTCCCTTAAGGAGGAGGGCAGCGTAGTCTCCGTGAGTCTGCCGCCAAGGTACCCATTCAGATGTCTGGTGTTGGTTTCAATAGGTGAGGGTAAATACTCCAGCCCAGGCTTTTTCAGTAAGATGATAAATCAGATGAGTCAGCTCCAGAAGAACAAGAGCATCAAGAGCTACACGGTTGTTCTTGGCTTTGAGAATGTAGATCCCTCTGATGTGATGTACTTTTGTGCCCAGTTTCCCTTTGCAGCCACAGAGGAGCTGAGGTTCAAGGGCAGCACACCAGACTCGGACCAGAAAAAGCCGGCCAACCATATAGAGCGGGTGCACTTTGTTGTGAGGTCTGAGGATGTCATAAGGGACTGCTCAGCCAGGGTCTTGGAGTCTAAGTCCATCTCAAAGGGCCTGCTGTTCGCTAGAGACCTTACATCCGCGCCTCCAAACTACTGCAACCCTGTTAATATGGCAAAGGAGGTGATTTCTATGGCAAAGTCGGTTGGCATGGAGGGGAGGGTCTTGCAGACGAAGGAGTGCGAGGAGCTTAAGATGGGAGCATTTCTGGCAGTTGCTCAGGGAAGCAAGTCCCCGGCTCAGTTTGTCCACCTTACATATAGGCCTGATGGTGAGGTTAAAAGGAGAATTGCCTTGGTTGGTAAGGGAATCACAATGGACACCGGAGGCTACAATATTAAGCACCAGATGATCCAGTTTATGAAGGGAGATATGGGAGGAGCGGCTGCCGTATTCGGAGCTGCCTTCTCAATCGGACTAATCAAGCCCAAAAACATCGAAGTCCACTTTATCTCCGCCATATGTGATAATCTGGTCTCCAGAGATGCCTATCTGCCAGGATGTGTGATCACCGCCTCAAACGGAAAAACCATCGAGGTTGGCAATACTGATGCTGAGGGGAGACTTACTCTTGCGGACGCTCTTGTTTATGCCTGTAACCTGAAGGTTGAGACTGTCATAGATTTGGCCACATTGACCGGATTCAACTACAAGTTATTCGAGGGAAGATATGCCTCCGTTCTTGGGAATAATGATGACCTCTTCAAGCTGATCCAGACTTGCGGCAAAACTGTCTGCGAGAAGTTCTGGCAGCTCCCTCTGGACCCAGAATTTCTGGAGATGATAAAGTCCAAAATCGCGGATCTAAACAACACATCCGAGGGAAAAGCTCCAGTCTCCACATCTGCTGCATTTTTATGCGAGTTCATTCAGAAGGGCGTGAGATACGCCCACATTGATATCGCTGGATGCTCTGGAATGGACACCTTTGGCAATGGATTCGGCGTCAAGACGCTAGTGGCCATCGTCAAAGAGCTCTCATCCAGCTGCTAGCGTCACTCTGAGGCTACACATCCACCTAAACAGAGTAAGCCGTCCTCCGGAGAGAGCAACGAGACACCCAACTGTGGGAACTGACAACAACACTACAAAAAGGAGAATTAAGGACTCACTACCAGCCAAAGTCGCCCCCCCATAGCTATGGCCCGAATAATACAAGACATCTCTCCAGCCTCCCAAAGGCCCCCCTAACCCAACACTAATTACAGTCTGAGGACCACGCAAACACAAAAACCGATATTTAGCGGCGCAACCGAGCCTCCATAATACTCTAGACCCAAATACTAATTTTGTTCCTCCACCTCCTATGAGAAAACCTGATTCTGTATGTGCCTGTCATGCAATCCGCCATTGCAGGACTGCCGATTGCGCGCGCGAAGTTTCCCGCCAAACACCCCGTCTTTTATTAATAACCCCAAATTATAAATTAATTAGACTCTATTAGCTTCGGTATTTAATATTGGGAGTAGACAGGACGCACGAGAATGTGATTTGTCTTGTTTGACAAATTGGAGCAGGTAGGATAATGGGAGAGAGGTCACTTGGATTGATCCTCCCGGTTCTAAATCTTCGATGATGAGTGCCAAAATCAGAGAGGCAATTTTTGTCTCTGTTTGAAGAAAATGGCCAAGCCGTAAATCTTATACCTTGTTACAACCACGGCCTGAGGAGTACGCTTTACGTTTATGGAGCCGCTAGTGTGAGTTGATCTTTTTCCAATGTTTTGGCAGACACTGCTGTATTGGAGGTGGGTGGCAGTGGATACCCTCTTTTTCCTGTTTTTGATTTTATTTTTGTCCTGTCAGGGTTTGTCTGTTGGTCTGTGCTAGCTGGTTTTCCTGCACGTTTCCGTGGTCCCACGACTGGCTCTCTCGGGCCTGTGGTGTTCCTTGACTGACCAGACTCCGAGAATGTAGAATGACTTGAGGATTATGATGTCCAGGAGCATCTTTGCGGAGTCCGAGAGGACGGAGAGCTTTGATCCCTCGACCTCTCTCCAATCCACATTCACTGGCTGAATTTCGAGGTTTGCTATTTGAGCAATGACAACAATCTCTATGTCAAATGCCCACCTTTTAATATGTAGGGACGGGAAGATGGTTCTAGCAGATCTTCTTGAGAATAACTTAAACCCGCATTGTGTATCGTTTAAGTTTGAATTGATGATTACCTTGGTAATTTTGTGAAATAGCGTATTCAAGATCTGGCGATACCAGGCTCTTTCTATCTTGGAGTCCGCACTACCAGTGTCACTATCATATAGACTGTCCTTGGTGCTTCTAGATCCAAATACTATTTGTAGCTGTTCGCCCCTGCTCAAAATGGTCTCTTCCATCCTTGAAAAGCACTCAATTTTGGTAGCTCCATCCGCATCCGCCATTAGTATGTACTTTCCAAGGCTTGCCATAACCCCAAGTCTTACAGCATTTCCCTTTCCTCTGTTTTCAATACTAGATATTAGGCGCAGCTGGCCACCAGGTACCTCGTTCTTTGCCATCTTTCCTCTCCAGAAACCCTCACAAACTCTCAAAGTATCGTCGCTCCCGCCGTCATCCACGAGAATGATCTCGTACCTAAAGGCTGGGTTCTGTCTACTCCTTTGCTCCATATAGTACACCATGGAGTCCAAGGTCTTCAAAATCCGATCCTCCTCATTGAATGCAGGCACCACGATGGATAGGTATAGCTCTGGGTCTCTCCACAAATTTCTACCAACGGTGTCCCAGGCCTCCTGCTTGTATTTGTTATTCTCTCCCTCTCCTTGGCTATAAAAGACCTGCTTAATCTCTCCGTCATTCTCGAGCTCATTTTCAGTTACATAGCTTTTTACGGACCTATAAGCCACAACAGCCAACCCCAAAACAAGGAAAGATATTAACAGCATTCTGCGCCTATATACAACTTTACATGTATTCTCTTTCAGTTGCATCTAATGTCATCATTAAACATCCGCTTAAAACCCGTGGAGGCAAACAGATCGATCCTGTATTTGTTTGTATCGATGCAGGTGGTCGCAAGAACCTTCAAAACTACCAATGCCACCAACCTCTACTCTCCCACTTTAATTTGTCTCTATTACCACCTTCTCTATAATCCTAGACCCTAAATTCTATTATAAGCCCTTCGATGCAAGCCTGATTACGCTCAAACCATCATATCTCTCAAACACACAGGCTGCTCTATGAATTGACTCGACTTGTCTGAAACCTGAACAAACCTTTTTCTTCACTATTTCCCTTGCTTACTCGAACTATATTAATATTTAAAAATATTGTGGTATGCCCGCCAAAATTGCCCGCCAATGCATGTAAATTGTGTCCAAAGTTGCATGTTGGCTGCTAATAGGCGCAAAAGAATATGGCTGAAAGATGAGTGGGTTCGAATCTTAAGGGTTTTTGGTTTTTTTGAGTATTTTAAATAATTAGTAAATTCCCGGGGTCTGGGTGGCTATGACGAAGGTGATGTTCTTGATCTGAACAGTCCCGTCAAAGTCTATTTGGATCAGATAGGACCGAAAACATCAGTGATTTAAGTTATTAATGGGGACAGTATAGTGACAGAAGTTTCACATTGCAAATATCTGTTTGTAGGGGCCAAAACTTAAGTTAGATAGACATTGGGCTCCTAATCTTTGTCTCATCAAGGCTAAATTGAGAGAAGAGTAGAAAGCTGGAGAGGCTGTAGATTGAGAGATGGAGTTTCACAATAAGCTTTTAATGGTTATCATATTTACGATTCTGGAGTTATCACAAACTCTCAGCGATCACATTTGCTCGAGACCCGTCTCCAGGAGAGTTGGTCATGCAATAACAAGACTACTGAAAGCTGAAGGCGGTATTTCAAAGCATTTCCTTCCAGGGTGCTTCCTGAATCAGAAGCTGCATCTATTCAATCACGAGGAGAGCATAAATATAGTATTTCCAACGGGAGAGAGGCAGTGCGGGTTCTGTGGGGAAATCTTTGAAGGAGAGAAAAGCTACGATCAGCATATGGAGAGCGTCCATCCCACTCCTCACGATGGTGAGTTCTTTTGCTCGGAAAAGCTCTGCTCCATCTTTGGACAGTGTGGGGAGGCCTCTAAGTTGCAGGTATGTACCGCAGCTTCGCAGGGCGACTTGTCTGAGTTCTGCAGGAAGAGAGTGTGGGGCTGTTTTTCAGGGGATGGCGAGGAGTCCAGCCTAATAAGAGAAAGACTGAGTCGGAAACTGTGTAATAAAGAGAGAATGCTGGAGGTTAATGGATGCATTGAGGGGGGTCAGAGAAATAATACCAGCCTCGCTGAGATCTTTTCCCACCATTTTCCAAAGGTTTTGCTACTTTTCATAATGTGTTCTACTTTTGTTGTTTCGTACAAGATCAATGAGTATATCAACAAGGTCAAGTGAAGGGTGACTAGTTAGTCTGTGCATACCTGACAGCCTTCTCTGTCTCCATAGCGCTTGTTTTAATTCTGATACACTAGAGCTCTACTGATTGTCTTTATTTATGGTTACGCAGCCCGCCAAAATACACTAGTAGTATGTGTGCATACATGCACACATTTAATAAATGAAAATAGAAATAAAGTGGGAGACAGGGGAGGGGATGCTGGGGATGGGGGGAGTGGAGAGAGAGGTGCTGCTAGATTTTTTTTAATGCCATAATCTAGAGGAACCCTTTGAATTCAGCCGTGAAAAGGCTCTTTACACAAAGAAAAGCAAAATCGCATAATGCATTAATATAAATAAATTTTCTATTTAATAAAAGAAAAGGCGCCAAAATACTTGCAGCCACCAAATGGTGGGATTGTCCATAGTTGCCCAATTGCCCACAGTCACCGCATGGTCACCACTGCACACGCATGCACACACTCATTTCTTCGCCTCACGAGGCTATAAAGAAGCCAACACTCCTACCACTTTGACAAGACTTAGACAGGTAGTATTGGAACATAGCTAAAGAGGGGGTTAAGAGTGGGAAGAAATCCCAAGTAGAGTGTACATCGAAAACAGTTAAGTTAGAGAGGAGGTCCCAAGCAAGAATTAAGAACAAGGGGGGAAGCAGTAAGTAGGAGGACATTGATGGATAGATCAAATTAGAAGCAAGTTAGGGGTTTTGTTGTGTTATGAAGTGTTTATGGAAGCTCGAGCAATCCAGATATACAAGCCGGTAAACAAGAATGAGGTTCGGTTGGTCTATAGAATAAAGAACTCAGCAGTTTCTGGGGAAAATGGGAGGCACCAAAAGTCCTACTCCTTCAATAAGTATGGGGAGGAGAATGCGTGGAACATGGCGAGAGATGCATTCAAGTTCATTAACAGCAATAATAAGTTGCCGTTTGACTTTAGTGACCCTTGGAAGGCGAGGTTAATTAACAAGAGGGGTAGGAAGAGTCTGAGCTGTAATGTGTCACCCTCCAGCGACATCCAGGGTTCGCCAATAGCGAGCAGCAAAAAGCTCGCATCACTCAAGAGTGAGTTATACGAGGATTTCACTGAAAAAGGCTTCCTGGGATCCAGGGGCAGTCGAAATGGCTCGCCCCCATCCATCTCCAGTGCCAGATATGCCTCCCTGAAGGATCACTATGACTTTGACTCTTCATCCTCTCCAGTTTCTCCACAGATCTCACCCAACTTAATTTATAAGTTTGAAAACAATTATTCTGATCTGGAAATGAAGAACTGCCGCGAAGACTACCATTTGCCCTCTTCTTCTTACCTACATCTGCTCGCTGCAGCTGCGACTGAGATCTTTGAGAAGCAAGAAGTTAGTGCGAATGCAGAGAGTGTAGAGATTAAGAGTCTTCTACATGAAAGCTTTAAGTATCCTAGAAAGGATTCGAAATACAATGATGAGTTGGAAGGTACAGGCTTTGAGGCGTCAGCTGGTAAGCAGACTCAGAGCAGAGATTTAAGTCAGCCATCGTTTGCCGCATCTTCATCTTCCCCACTGCTCTCCCAAACTCTACTGCCAGAGGCTCCGAAAGTCATCCCAAACTCTGAGCAGTACTACAGCCTAGCCAACATGCCTCTATATAATGTCCCGTTATATTTTAATAACCAGGCAAGTAGTCACCAGTATACATCTGCACTGATTAATAATATGAACCAGTACCTCATGCTCATGGACCCGTCGTTTCCCTACTTAGCCAGTAGCAACACGAGCATAAGCAAAATTCAGGTTCCAAAGTGAGTGGAGTGCTAATTAGAGGATTTGAATCTAAGCTGAATCAAATATTTAAGCAATATAGAGCCATCAGCTCTGATATGTGTATATATCCAAGATTTAAGGCGTCTAGTTTCATTTAATTTTATGTAGCTCCTTGAACGCTTCTTAGCATCTCTCAAAGACTCGGTATAACTTCTCCAAGCTTGATAGCTCAATTACGTCTCTGGAAAAATCATCCTCCACAAGAATTAGGTTTGTATTATTTCTTATCGCCTGAAAAAGAAGATCATTGTCTTGTATCCCATAAATATAGTAGTCCACCAGGATGTCCGTCAATTCAATGAACAAATCATACAAGCTTGTCACATAATCTCGATCTTCCTCTTGAAATGCCACATTGTTCATCTCACCAAAATTATAATTAAAATGTGGACACAAGATTTCGCAATTGCCGGTATTAAATGTTTTTAATTTGCATGCATGCGTAATGTGGAAATTCCAACATGCTAAAATGACGTGTTCAAAAAATTCGGGTAAAAAATCAAGGTTTGGGATATGGCTTCCAAAGCACAAGGGAAATGTCGAGAATGACTTGTCGGTCGGGTTGAAGTCCACTCCAAACACTTTCAGGAGCTCAAAGTACGTGCAGGCATGACTTTTGATAAATTCCTGCAGGCTGGCATGGCCTTTAGCGTTCAGCTCGTAGCTCTCCGCAACCTCCTTGGGGAAAAGCGAGAGGCTTTCCAGACTCACTGGAGGGCTCAGCCTTATAAGTGGCATAAAGCCAAGTCTGCAGACCAGTGACTGTCTTAGGGCCACTTTGGAGATCCGCTCTATATTGATCAGTAGAATTTGACTTCCCGCCTGCAGCACGGACCAGGAGGATCTCACCCTCCCGATATGTATTCCATTCACAATATTCCCCGTCAGGCTCTTCAAGTACTCAAACTCCACCGAGTCCGAGCCCCCACTCCTCTCCTCTATCTCAGTAAGAAAGACCTGTTTCATCTTCTTAAGGTAGCTCTTCATCTCGCTACTTAGTGGAATGGAGTCGGTATTTAGGGCCCAACTTAATATATGAGAATCTGCCACGTAATTTGAAATATCTACTAGCCTTATTACCTGCTTATCGTTATTTTGGCAGTCCTCCGAGCACGAGATCTTTGCGCTCTCTAGCAAGTCCTTGTCTAGGCTATCCTGACTGCTGCTTTTGTCAAGGCCTTGCCTGGGACTCTCCTCCTGAGGCTCTTTCTCAGCGTCATGCGTCTGTCCGTCCCCAATCTCCTCTGTCCCGGTCCGGCCCCCTCCTTGAGCTGGGACCTGAGCACGTCTGCTCTCGCTACGAGTCTCTCTCGGCATACTCTGAGTACTTGACAGAGAGAAGCCTTTGGTCGAGTACTCCTGCAAAACCAGCTGCTTTGGGTCGGTTCTTACTCTTGTTACGCTCTTTGAGGAGTCTAAGCTACTCGGCTTGGACTCCCCTGAGCCAGAGTAGTAGTCCTTCAGCTCAAAACGTGGCTTCTTCTCTAAAACCATATTTCTTGAATAGTTGGAGGCCTGCAAAGATTGCATTACCTTTCTTTGTATTGCATTCGAGATTAAAGCCTCGTGAGTAACGTAAACCAAGTTTTTTGTTGGATGAACATTTGGATCAACCGTCTCAGAAGGTACCGTTATTGACACAAATGCCCAATAATTGGTTTTTGTATACTGGTAAGCTATCTCTATTGCCTGCTTAATTGCACTATTTCTCACTAGTCTTCCATTTATAAATATTATCAAAGTGTTTTGCTTTGGATTATACCCCAGACCAGATACATATATGTCTGCAGAATAGTCTGGAATCTTGGAACCCAGCTCAAAGGCCTCCTCTCCCTGAACACCAACTGGCCTCTCCGAGTCCCTCGAAACTGTAAACTCTATCAGCTCCTTGATCACGTGAGAACCAAACAACTGTCCAATCACGCCTCTCCTTGTCCTCTGACCTCCATTCGTCCTCAAATCATTCGAGTTCTGACCAAACTTCCGGACTGTAAAGGATATCTCCGGGAATTCCACACTGTACTTCTGAACAATGTCCAAACACCTAGCGTACTCATCAGAAGCAGAACCCAACGCTCTTTGTCTTGACGGTATATTATAGAACAAATCGGTGAACTGAACCACCGTTCCTCTCTTCGCAGATGCCACCTCTTCCACCCCTGATACCATCCTCCCGTCAGAAAAAGATGCCCTATATGCACAACTCGAAGCCGCCGTCCTAGATGTTATGCTTAGCCTAGAAACGAAACTTATGCTGGACAATGCCTCCCCTCTGAATCCAAATGTCCTCAGTGACTCTATGTCCCTTAAACCCGTCAACTTGCTTGTGGCAAACCTCTCACACAACATCGGAAAATCATCCCTATCTATCCCAAACCCATCATCCGATATCTGCAAACTCTGAATCCCTCCTTTTTTTAATTGCAATACTATATTCCTCGAACCTGCATCCAAACTGTTCTCTAGAAGCTCCTTTAATGCATGTGACGGACTCAATACCACCTCTCCTGCTGCTATCCTGGATATCACCTCATCCGACAGCTTCTTTATCCTTCCCATTTATTAACTCCACCCAATTACATTTATTTTTAATTCCTCACTCCCGCCACTCAAACTAGTAGCAAATGTAATTCACGTACCGGCATGCCTGCAGGTGCATGCAGTGCCGCCACCCCGCCTGAAACTGCCCATTTGACAAAAATAACATAAACACTAATAGAGCTACAGTTATATTATCTATTAGATTTAGCAAAGTCCTATAATATCTAATGAAATACTCTATATCTCCCAACAAAGTTAAAACAATACTCCATTACCAAGGGCAAATTTCGCATGTTTACTATAATTCCTCACATCATTTTCCCCACAGCCATTGCTCTTGGAAAAAACCAATCCAAATGGACATAACAGAAGCAAGTCCCATGCATATTAAGAGAAAACAACAGAACCCCCTCCCTTCGGATTAACAGCTCCTGAATGGCACTGCAAGAAAAAATAAACCCCACCACCATACTCTGCATCCTACCGGAAGGGTAAACTCTAAAAGGAACCAATATAGTGACCAACAATGCCCTGTACCCTTAAAAAAGAACCCAAGAACAATGACTTATATGGTACATCCATATCGCCACGCATTCCCAATTGAAAAATATCCAACAAAATCCTTCTAATTGGCACCCCCTCTTCAACATATCAACACTCCCTAGTATTGTTGAGAACCCCATGGGTCTGATATATATCAATTCCACTCCCTCTCGTTAAAACCCAATAGACATTACTTCACATTCCACCTCTCAGTCTCAAGACCAAGTGCAGGGTGGACTCCTTTTGGATATTGTAGTCGGAGAGAGTTCTGCCATCCTCCAATTGCTTTCCTGCAAAGATCAGACGCTGCTGATCCGGTGGGATTCCCTCCTTATCCTGTATCTTTGCCTTCACATTCTCAATAGTATCAGAGGGCTCAACCTCCAATGTAATAGTCTTTCCCGTCAAAGTCTTGACGAAGATCTGCATACCACCTCTCAGTCTTAAGACCAAGTGCAGGGTGGACTCCTTTTGGATATTGTAGTCGGAGAGAGTTCTGCCATCCTCCAATTGCTTTCCTGCAAAGATCAGACGCTGCTGATCTGGTGGGATTCCCTCCTTATCCTGTATCTTTGCCTTCACATTCTCAATAGTATCAGAGGGCTCAACCTCCAATGTGATAGTCTTTCCTGTCAAAGTCTTTACAAAAATCTGCATGTTTATATTCTTTCAACAATCCCTACAATCAAGAATACTAGCAGTTAATTAAAATAAAGCCAATGGAAGCGTAGAAGGATGTTAGCTGCTGATGCTTAGCGCCTTGTACCACCGGATGAGGGTTCTTTGAGGAATCTTCCAGTATCTAACTTGTAAGGCACTAGGGGAGCAAAAACTCTCCTCCAGATTCAGGGAACTCAACATTTATACAAAATCAGAGACTCAAAAGGCACGGATGCGCACCAATAACTCCAGATAATTTTCAAATTCCTCTTGTACGTACCCCCACACCACTTTCAACTCTCTCCCCAGCCCTGAATTTCACAAGCAATTACTCGATCCAATCAGAACAAAAAGTTGAAAACCATCCAGCAAACATGCAGTGTGTGGAATTGTGTGTGGATTCTTCCACATAAAAGCACCTCTTACCCAATACATAAACAATAAAGCTCAAATGTGCGATCTTCCTCTAAATCCTTACTCCTTCCACACCGAAATTCTCCCACATTCCCCCACAATTGGTCAGAATCCCACCACCATCAGCAACAACCCATCCAATTACGCACAAACTTACCTTATTCAATACTCCTTTTGAAATATTTTCTCCTTTCCTTACTTAAGCTAAATTTCTCGTCCTAAACTCAAGTTGTATTTATTCTAATCAACCTCTCGACACAGACATTGTGGGCAAGTTTGGCGGGCAGTGGTGTGGCGGTAAATTCCTCATTTTGCATGTAACCACCGGTATAGAAACAATACAAATTACTACCGAATTACGTGTAAATTAAAAAAAATATATATTTTTTTAAAATTCTAGTACACGTATCACAGTGAGTGTTATAATGCTTATATTAAGTAAATCGTCAAAATCATCAATATATATCTATATATATTACAGATACAATCCGACAGAGGTGTGCATCTAAAAAGGGGTTTCCTTGTAGAAAGTAAAATTTTATGTGGAAACTCCACCTTTTTTGATTAAAAAAAATACTTGTTATGCCAGCTTGAATACTTGTGACGACCCTGAGCCTCCTGAGACTAGTATTTTCCTCCGGTCAGTAGATATAGAAACACAGCCTGAAAAAGGGGATAAATAATGTGAAAAACAAAAGTATGGGTCTAGAAACTTACTTGCGTCCCAAATTGCAATTTTAAGTCTTCCTGTTTCAATAAGCTTTTTTGTTAGTTCATTAAATCTATACGATTTAAGCATTTGATCCCAGGATATGGAGTATAAAGCCCTTGTAGTTTGATCGTAGCAAATATCACGTATCGAAGAAAAGTGAGCATTAGGAATGGACTGTACAATCTCTCCGTGGATCTTTCCACTTCTCTCGTCTACTACCACTCTTGATACTGAAATTATCTGGTCATGCCCAGAGGAGACAACTATTTGGGAGTTGTGTTCCTGCTCATCCAGCAAAATCACAGAGTTTACTCCAGAAGTGTGGGGTTTCATCTCCAGCTCCAAGACTAAATCGAGGCTAAATTCGTCCAGAGACAAATCCAACTTGGAGGTTCTTAGTAGTTGAATAACACCATTTGAAAGCCCTATAAAAACCAGGATCATTCCGAACGCACTCCTTGCTGTTATAGAAAATGGAACAAAAGGTAAATTGAATCTTGAGATGTTCTTCAAGTCCATGTTCAGTCTTTCTCCCAGATCTGACAACTGTAAAGAAAATACCAGGACCTCTCCTTTGCTCGAGCCCACCATAGCCAACAGCCTGTATGTCCTGCCAGGCAATATTGGTGAGACTAGATAGTCCAGAGAAATGAATCTACAGTTGTTGCGCTTCTTGTCACTAGTGTTTGAGAATAGTGTCTTAATTGCAATCTCACTACTACTCACATCCTGCCTGACCTCAAACATGTGAAGGGTCTGTCTCCCTCCTATTGCAATTAAAATGTGTACCCCCTCCCTGATACTTAGTATCTTTAGCCTTCTGATTGGGTCCAAAAGCCTAATAGACTGAATTAAAAGCATTCTTGATGGGTCGGAAACATCATAGAACCTAACAATGTGGTCCTCCCCTCCAACAACCACCATATTATCACTCAGCCAGGCTGATGAATATGTTAGTCTAGATGGAGGGCTTGAATTCAGAGATGTTACTGTCGACAACCGAGCTATATAGCTCTTTAATGAAGTCTTACTTTCAAGCAGGTCGGTCAAATTCAACTGGTCGATTCTGATGGATGGCTTCTGGCACCAAACTATCTCCAGAATGTCCTTGCCACTGTACTCTCTTAGGTCAATTCTAAATGAACGCTTAATTCCTCCAAACCTATGTCTTAACAGCGGAATTGGGGTCGATGTTACGCTGTCCTTTGCAATGAAAAAGAGTAGCTCGTGCTTCACAGACCCTATGATCACCCAATTATTGCTATTTCTCAGCCTTAAGCATCTAACTATATACTCACACTGGGAGATCCACCTATGAGACCACTCAAGCCTTGCCTCCTCTCCCACGGAGTATTGGTTAATCTTTCCATCCTGACCTGTAGACTGGAATGCCATACATGAGCTATTGCCACCTATCCAGGCAATGCTGGAAACATTTCCCTTGTGAGAGGCACTCAATACATTTGAGAGTCCAATCTCTACAGAAACCCTCTCCTCTGAGCCATCCACCCCATCATCCTTTATAGAGATCCTAAAGTCCAAAATAAATACATTCCCATTTACAGTGCCACAGACTATTTTGCCATCCAGGCCAGCTCCCTGCTTGAGTATATCCACACATTTTAATTCTCCGTACTTGGGTGTTCCCTTGATTGGTAAGATTGACGTTCTCCATGCCTCACTGGACTCCCTCCGGGAGTCTTGGGGGGCCCATTGAGCAACAGAGGCTCCAACCAGTCCTCTAGAGCAGGAGGAGAGAGCCAGGTAGAGCTGATTGTCAATCAGAGTAAAATAGTGTACAAAGGTAACATTTTCTGTCCAATTTGGGAGGAGTAGTTCTTGACACATTTCCATTTTCCTTGTGACCCGGCTCACAAACCCGTGTATGACTTTTCCTCTAGAAGACCCCAGAGCCAAATGACCGGTGTCCAAACAGGACATGGAGTACACAAAGTCACCCAGGTCTTGGACTGCAGTCATTCCCCAGTC
Organism: Cryptosporidium canis; assembly: GCA_027243985.1. Classification (NCBI taxonomy): domain Eukaryota; phylum Apicomplexa; class Conoidasida; order Eucoccidiorida; family Cryptosporidiidae; genus Cryptosporidium; species Cryptosporidium canis. Next base: position 32,932 of record JAPCXC010000006.1, on the reverse strand, counting down.
AGCTGAGTGATTTTGGGAGGACTTTGTTCCAAACCTGAGTTCTCCCTGTCTAGTGACTCCAATCAAAGAGTATTGATCTAGGAGGTTAACTCCCTGGTACCAGGCATCGTCAGCTCCATCGGGGGAGACACTAGATTCATGAAATTGAACCTGAGAAAGCTCGTTGCTAAGTTGGGCATTTCTGTCTTGGGTGATGTACTTCCAAACTTTCAAGTCTCCGCCCTCCCCTCCAGTTATGAAGGTCCAGCAGCCGTCCTCGACCCCAAAGTCATCCACTGACTGAACAATTCGTGCTCCTCTGCCCTGGTGAGCCTTCAGCACTTTGGACTCTGGAGAATTAATGCACTCCACGCGGCTCTCACCAATGAAACAATGGGATCTCGCACCTTCTTGGTGAAGGTTCCAGACAAAGAGACTTCCGTCCTCTGATATAGATGCAATAATCCTCATTTCCCATAAGCCATCCACTGACCATACAATGGCCTCATGCCCAGCCAATATGTATCTCGGCGAAAACTGGAGTCTATAGAGATTGTCAGGAGTCTCCTCAGATCCATCCTCCTTTGCCCAAACAACAATCTTTCTGTCGTCAGATGACGATATAATCCAGGCTCCGTCTCTGGAGACTCTGACATCATACACAACACCATTGTGGGCCCTCAGAACTTGTTCTTGGGTAATACTTTGCTTCTCAATGTTCAATATTGAAACATTGACCGTGGAGAATGCGGATCCTGATACTATCATGGCCTCTTCAGATCCACTAGTGATAAAAATCCTCATGCAATACAGTGTTGGAGATGGAGGGGAGACCGTACCTTGTATTTGGGGATGAAGAGCCCCGTGATTCTCCCCCCCAAATTGACATAGCCTTACTTTGCCAGTGGAGCTTCCAACCAGCCATCTCCCTCTGATGTAATTACTGGACTCAAGAAAAAGATCAATCTCGTTCAGCTCCCCAGTCTTGACGCATCTAATATTCTCACAGTTAGCGCTTGTCTGGCTTTGATTGGATTCTTGAATATACAGGCGACACCAAACAACTCTATGAAGACCAAGAATAGCAATCAAGTCATCTTCATCCCCGTGCCGAATCCCGTAAATGTTGTGGGAGTCATGGTAGATGAGCTGATCATGGACAACATTTAAATCTTGGGAATATACCCTGAGTTCATTTCCAAATCCCAACAAAATAAGATTTGTACCTCTAAGCTTTAGTGGAAGTACAGAGTTGATGGGCTTTAGTGAACCCAGTGGTTTAACTTCACATGTACTTGTATCATTTTCCATTTTATGGTAAATTGTAAACTCCAGATCAACTAATTCTGTTGAAGCAGCATATTTGACATACTCGTGTCATGTCTAGCCGAGACGAAAAGAAGCCACAAAAAAAGGCCAAAAAGGGCATAAAGGCCAAACAGGGAGCAGTGCTAATGTATTTATTTTAAGTCTCTCAAAACAAGACATATTGACTAGTTTGTACTTGTAAAATGATGTCCGTGACCGTTCAATCCAAGCTTTCCCAGCTTTAGGAACATCGATGCCACTCTTGGTCAATGACCACTGACAAGCTGCGGAATATGACCTACCGTCCTAATAGTAGACATTAATAGAGGAATTTAGTGGCGAAAAATAAGAAAAAAATTGGTTATACCTTTCGGCGAATGAAACCAGCCTTACGCAGGGGTTTGCTAATCTTCTCTGTTTTTAAAGCCAATTTTAGAATTGGGTTCCCGCGAGGAGAACCCAACACTATTATCTCCACTTTTAGTATTTAAAAAAACTTTGCTTCGCTTCTGAATGACGTGTACTGGTTGGCGCCTATTTGCAAATGATAAAACTCCGGTATTTAATTTTTGCGCAAAAATTTGGCATGCAATAATAATAAAAATAAAGACTAGTTTGCATGTGGACACTGTATAAAATAATGTAATATGTAATGGTGGAGTTTATTTTAAGGATTTAATAGTTTGTGTGTATATTATGAGATTTTCAGAAAAAAGGGGAGGAGGGTAGGTATGTTTGAGATCAATTAGGCAAACTTTGCATACTGAGAGTTGATTGACGAGGGTCTACAGTGGGATCGTTCCAATGGTGTAGGGAAGCAGGATATTTCCAGGGGATGAGAAGAAGCCAGAGGAGGTGTACTTTTTGACAACACTGTTGTGCGAAATGTAGGGTTGTGAGATTTGGCTGATGATATGTAGTAGCTCTCCCTGTTGAATGGTGGTTTGTCTATCCCTTAAGAATGATTGATGAAGGGTGTGGGTTTTCCATTCCTCACTTCTATAAAGTTGGTTAAAGCTGGATAGTATGGCTGACGATTGGTTGGACAGGCTGGGAATGATGGTGTCCTCTTTAACAATATCCCTCAGAATTTTCTGAAACAGGATTTTCAGCTCAAATCTTCTGAGCGCAAGAAGTCTGATCGTGTGGGAGGTGATTCCGTAGAATATCATGAATGTTATATGGGTGACGAAGACTCCAAGTGAGGCCCATGTAAAACAAATAGTGAGCAGGATTCCTCTGGTGACTAGAATGAATAAAACGTCCCTATAAAAGGTGGACAGTAGGAGGTCGATGAGTCGGATCCCTTTTATGGTGTCAGGGCCAATGAGAAGTTCATTCATGCTGACTGGTGCAATTCCAAATCTACAATTAAGAAGAAGCAAGCACGATCCGATGTTAAGATAGCCAACCTCGTCGTCTCTCGAGTCTTTATTCTCCTTTGGTATATTATTAACTTCGATTTCTTGGTTTTTTTGGTCCGTATTTACGGGGATCTGGTTCACAATCCATTGTTTCTTTGAGAATGGAGTTGCAAGCCTGAGGTGCTTCCTTCCGAGGAATGCGCTTGAGAGAGGAAAATAGTTGAACAGCAGCGTCATTACTGCTGGACAAATGCAAAGTAGAACCAAAATATTCCCAATATCCATGTTTATTCCGGAGAGAAAGGGGTCAATGAATTTTGCGTTCCTAATACTGTGTATCACGAAGAAGTATGAAGTGAGGATCACTAGCTGGTAAATTGCTCCGCAAATAACTTCAAAGTACTTGGCCATTCCAAGCCATAATAAATTATAAGATATAAAGTTGATACAAATGAATGAAATATACGTCGCGTTACATTTCATCTTGTAGAATCCCCCCTCCTGAGTGAGGGCTGGGAAAAACCAATTTACGTCGCATTGCACATCCATTCCACCTTGATCTGGATTTCTACATACCACACACAGAGCTATCTGGGAAATTAAGGGAATTATCAGTGCAAGCGAGAGTCTAATATTCTGAAACTGAGTAACATTGAGTGTATTATCAAGAATTGCGGATAAGTATGAAGACTGGCCACTTCTTTGGAAAATAAAAATCAATTGCTTTAAAATGGTTCCAAGTGAAAAGCTTTGTGCTGGGATTTTCCTACTCGAGTTTATGTCCTTTATTATGTGCTCAAAGTTCCTCTTTATCGCGGACTCAGCTTCTTTTTTGGTTTGTTCATTTCTATTGGAGAGGTTATTCGTAAATTGACTGGAGACATTATCTTGGAAAGCAGCCTCATCACTGTTGGGGATTCTCTGTCGAATGCTCATGTTATAGGTTTTCTGAAAGTTTCCTGCCGAGAAGTTACTATTTGGGATGTTTTGCATGCTTGAGCTTTCGTTTCTGGACGGAACACTATTCTTAAATTGAGACGAATTGTTATTCAAGCTCGCACTCATGTTAATGTCAGAGCTCAGGTTCAGGTTCTCGTTAAAGTCGTCCTTGTTTTGGATTACAGTCAACTCCAAGGTGCTGTTTTTAGTATCAGAACGCTTGCTGTGCGCTACTTGATGCTGCTTAGAGTTAAATGGAGGAATTGCTCTCTTCGTCAGAGTATCAGCCTTGGGCTCTTCCCTATTAACAATACTAGAAAAGAAGTTCTCTCTTTGGGATTTGTGGAACCTCTCCTTCTCAGCGAGTCTGCATTGGTTAAGTCTTACAATCTGCAGTGGAATAAACAGTATATTCTTCATAATCCACGGATTAAACCCCGGAAATACAGGGAAATGAAGCCAAATGTAGATTCGAAGTATTAACAGTGGAATGTCAACCAGAAAAATACCAACCAGGGCTGCATGCTTTCTAACTATATAAACGTCCCCACCCTGTCTTTGAGAAATGGTTGGCTCCCCTCCACTCGTGGGAAATGATAGACCATGGAAAAACAGTACCAATGTTAACACGATTCCTGAATACATATATATCCAAGTTGAATGTATTAGTAGACTTGCCGGATACTGCTCATGTTGCATTTGAACAAGAATATCTATAAGGTCCAAAAGAACGTGAGTTACCAAGTCGGAGTGTAGTAGGCTTTCTGTTGAAAGTACGTATATTGGGGAGCCATACAACTGCGGAGCCGCTCTGAATGACAAAAGAATGTATATTGCTGGAGTAATAAACAGTATTGTCGGGATAATTGAGGAGGGTAGTACTGTGTATGGTAGTCGGTCTATAAGTGAGCTATCCGGACTATTGTCGAATGCTTTATGCCAAACAAGGAAAACGATCTTTAGGGTTAATATCAAGCTATACCAAAACCACTGCAGACCTCCAGAAATAGCACTGTTGGACTCATGCCTTCTAAGCAAAAAGTTCATCAATAAAGGTATGTCCCCAATTAAAAACATTAGAAATAATAGAGTGTTTTGATACATCCAGAGATACATTATTACTGCTTGCACAGTGAAAAGGGACGCTGCAAATGCCAACGAGGCTGTGGAGAAACGGAGACTCATCTTCTTTGCCTATCTGCAATTCCTTCCTAGAGCTTAACCAAATCTGGATTAAATATCTATTCTGGGTAACGACTTTATTACCAAGTAAAGCCTACTTTAAAAGAAAAAAGTTAAACAGCGTCCAATACGAGGCTCAGAAATTCCAATATGACATAATTGCTTATAAGGAAACCACAGTGTATTCTTTCAATATACTCACTTTTTCTTCCAATCTTAATTGAACCTTTTTTTTTATAAACCTCATGCCATCATTTAAATTAATTGGACCTCACATTTGGGCGCCAACCGATTTTGCTTAAACAAATGTTAAGCATGGGAATTTGTCAAAGCCTATTCAAGCTAGGAGAGGAGATGTACATGCAGTGGTGTGTGGGATTAAGTTGAGGTGTTAGTTTTGGGGTGGCGTGTTCGGCTGATTTGCGTGGGTCTAGCATTACTAGAGGCTGGATAGGTCAAATCAGTAAGTGATTAAGTGCGTAATGATCTACCAGAGCACAGAAAGGAGATGAGTAAGCGGCTATGTGACTCAAGAGCGATATAAAGTTATCAGTCTAAGCAGGTATTTGGGTATTTCATGGAGTGGTCAGCGAGGAGGGGGGCTGTCTTTCGACTGTTCCAAGCGAGTAATCTTCTCAAAAAGCTCCTTTCTAGTGGAGATGAGGATATTATCTATTTTTGAGTTTCTACTATGGGAATATGTTATTTCGACTAGGGCATTAAATATGAGTTAAGTTAGCTATAAAAAAAGCTCAAGAGATAAAACATACCCAAGTTCTCATCACTGTTGCTATTGGAGTCATTATTTACAGTATTTGAATCAGCTTTTGCTGATTCTTCAAGATTGTCCCAAGTATAGCCTTCATATAGACTGAATCTGGCCATTTCATTCAAAGTATCGAATATTTTTTCCATACTTAAAAATGCTTCAGCAGTTCTATGCAGGAAGACATTACTAAGTGTAGGTGCCTCATAGATTGTCCCAGATAATATATAGTAGACGTTTAGAGGGACTTCACGCTGGAATTCAATGAAGAACTTTTGAATGATGAAGATCCCAAACTGGTTTGGGGTGTTCCAAGTAGACCCGGGGGGCTGAGGGACATTTCCGAGTCCCTCTTCATTTACATAGGTTACCCTGTATTCAAATCCCTCCGAAACTCTAAGGACAAGAGATTCAACGGGTAATAATTGCGTCAAGGCAGTGAGTTATTTGTTCAAGTTATTCTAGGCGAAAAAGAAGATAGAGCGAGGCAATCTTCCTACAGGCAACTTACTCGGTATGCTCCCCACGCTTTCTCTGAATATTTAGGCTGTTTGGGTCGTGAAATGGGGATAAGTAAAAGTACTCCAAGGCATTTTCAGGGGTCAGGGTATACCTTCCGAGCCAGAGATCATCTCTAAAGGAGCAGAGGGGCACACCGAGGATATCAGTCATTACAATTTCGTCCGGAAGGAGGGCAATTCAGCTCCAATGGAAAGTGAGTTCAGTGGGGTGCCCTTATTCCAAGTTTTAGTAGTCTCAAAGCCTGGGTAATTTTAAGTCATAAGTGAAAGTTACCACATTGGCGCCAACATCTTGTAGTGTTTTGCAAAGGTGGGGGGTTAGGGGCAGGAAGGAAAGGCAGCATAATAGGGCGGTAATTAAGGAGGTGTGTTGAGAGAGAATTTTGGCACTAAAGCTGGGGGGGTTGGGTGAAAGTCCCGTTAAATCTTTATAAAAAAGGAGGTTCACTGACGGATTCTGTGTTTAATGGAGAAGTATCAGAAGCTAGAGAAGGTTGGAGAAGGGACCTATGGTGTGGTTTATAAGGCCAAGGACAGTCAGGGCCGAATTGTGGCTCTGAAGAGGATTCGGCTGGATGCAGAGGACGAGGGGATTCCATCAACAGCAATTCGGGAGATATCGCTTTTAAAGGAGCTTCATCACCCCAACATTGTGAGTCTGATTGACGTAATTCACTCCGAGAAGTGTCTGACTTTGGTGTTTGAGTTCATGGAGAAGGACTTGAAGAAAGTGCTGGACGAGAATAAGACTGGCTTAGATGAGGGCCTGGTGAAGCTTTATCTATATCAATTATTGCGTGGTGTGGCTCACTGCCACCAGAACAGAGTATTGCACAGGGACCTGAAGCCACAGAATCTTTTGATCAATAATGACGGGGCGCTCAAGCTTGCAGATTTTGGTCTTGCAAGAGCCTTTGGCATTCCAGTAAGGAGTTATACTCACGAGGTTGTAACATTGTGGTATAGGGCGCCTGACGTGCTGATGGGTAGCAAGAAGTACTCCACGTCTGTCGATATTTGGAGCATTGGATGTATTTTTGCTGAAATGGTTACAGGGAGGCCGCTCTTCCCTGGCTCGTCCGATGATGACCAGCTCATAAAGATATTTTCTGTCCTGGGTACTCCAAACCCCCATGATTGGCCGCAGGTTCAGGAATTGCCATTGTGGAAACAAAGAACTTTTCAAGTTTTCGAAAAGGAGGCTTGGAGCTCCATCATTCCTGAGCTTTCTCAAGATGGCATTGATCTACTCTCTAGAATGCTTTGTTTTGACCCAAATAAGAGGATCTCCGCACGAGATTCTATGGATCACCCCTACTTCAAGGATCTGGATATTCACAAATTAATCTAGACTGGGCTTTTTAGGGAGCCCCCCTTTCCCAGGCAAGTTGGATTACATCAGTTAATCTAGTCCCCTTGAGCAGTTCTTCCTTCTATTCAACAGTGTTTCATATAGTGGGGGAATGTTATATAATGCTAGAGCAAGGCTAAATTCAAAGTGTTGCTGATCCACTCCAAGGTCTTTAAGATATTGCTTTTGCTTATGCCGCTCTTTTGAATTAGTCATGAGAAGTCATCTCTCACACTAGACCTATCATCCTTTCCTTTGTACTCTGCCCCTATATTTGCTTACTAGCCCCAGTGCCTCCGCTACAATTCCCTCTTCTCCGGAAAACGGAGGCTCATTCTGACTCAAAATCCCTGCTCCAAGGTTTCCCGCCATTTATGGCCCATTTCAAAACCAAATTTGCATGAAAAAAAAATAAGCAAAATTTGTAATGCCGGTACTGAATAACTGTCACTATACCGGTGTATTTAAAAATAATAGAAAAGGCGGCAAATGGCAGACTATGAAAAGTGTACACATAGGGCCAGAAAATAAATAATCTCACAAGGAGTAGAAAAGAGGGTTTTTTTTATATGAATAAGTTAGAAAAGGGACAAATTTGCGAGATAGTCTTCAATCAGTAGTGGTTTTAAGCAGAGTAGGAGACTGAGAAAGCCAGAGCCCCAGACAGGGTGGGGGAATGGGCAATTAGATCAAAGTTATTATATGAAGGACACAAAACTGTGGGATGCTTAGCTTTGAAGGTATGAGGCAGGAATTGAGTGAGGGAGAGTCCCAGAATGGACATAGAGATGGTTCTTTGAGTGCATTGGAGTCTTTTTCTGTTGAGAGGAGAGAGCAGGAGTTTCAGATGGATGTTTCACTTCAGAGTCTATACATTTACAATCTGTATAATCCTCAGTTGGTTCTTTTGGACTGTAATGTGCAGCTGAACCCCTTTGGCTGTTATATGATAAGCGAGAACGCGCCCAGAAGCACAAAGGGGATCTGGAGGAAAAACATCTTGAAGGATTGGTTTGGACTGGAGGGTGAGGGCAAGCCTACACACGGTTTGGATTCCAATATACTCCGGGCGTTGACCAGCTCAGGCGACTTAAGGAGCTCCGGGGGTGTTTCCGTGTCTCAGGATAGAGGATGCGGGGAGAGGCCACAAAAGTATGTATACTCAGGGATAAAGAATCTGGGAGCGACGTGTTATATGGGGTCTTATCTGCAGTATTTGTTTATGAATTTGGACTTCAGGTCGACTTTCTTGAGCGTTGATTGCGGCCAGACTCCTGGGTTGAAGTCTATTGGCGGAGGACAAGGCTCGAGTAATGTCTCCAGGACAGGGGGCAGCAGGCCTATTGAGGGGGAGAGCTCCTTGAGCTCTATGATTGTGCCAAGTGTGGGTGTGGATGTGAAGGCTGGTACGGATTTGAGCGAGGAGAGAGCTGCTACGTGCTCCTCCCAGTCTTCCTCGACCTTTGAGGTGATTCTGGAGCTTCAGAAGATATTCAGACAAATGGATACTGGACGGATCTCGGTAGTTAATCCAATAGCTTTTGCAAAAACGCTGGGGATCAGCACGGAAAACCAGGAGGATGCGACCGAGTTCGCTGTGTTGCTGCTGAGTCTGTTGGAGGCGAAGCTGCAGGTTCTCTCAAAGCTGTCCAGCAAGGCCACAGACTCATCTTTGGTGGATGCCAGCAAGTTCATTCCTGACTTATTTAGAGGGACTTTGGGCTACACGATTGAGTGTGTCTCGTGCAAGAATAAGACTTCAATCGAGGATCATTTCTACGAGCTCAGGCTTCAGCTCTTGATCAACAGGGTCGACGAGAGAGAGGAGTCTGAGGAGACTTGTGGCGTGTCAGGTCCAGAGGATGAGAGGATGAGGCAGAAGAGCAGAGACAAGGATTTTGGCCAGAGGAAGGCAGTATCTGGTCATTCCGGTAGCAGCACCCTAAGACTGGAGGAGGCCTTTGACAATTTCTTTAAGCAGGAGCTGCTGACTGATGAGAACCAATATATGTGCGAGAAGTGTCAGTGTAAGACAGACGCAGTGAAGAGATGCCTGATTGATCGGCTTCCTCCCTATCTTCATGTCTGTCTACAGAGGTATTGTTATGACTCGGTTTCTATGGCCAGGAAAAAGGTCTCTGTCCCCGTGGACTTTCCATATACTTTAAACCTGAGGGAGTACTATTCAGGATATACGATGTCCGACGGAGACAATGGGCCTGAAAAGCCACCGAGTGACCAGTTCTACGAGTATGAGTTCATTGGCATTCTGGAGCATCAAGGACAGTCTGCAATGAGTGGCCACTACACTGCCTCGCTAAAAGACTTCCAGTATCTTAGCGAGGATGAACTAAGCGCAGGAGGCCATCTTATCAAATCTGGAGGCCTGGAGTCCAGTGTGGGAGAGGAGGCTGTTGTCGTTAAGAAGAAGAGGGGCCGCAAGCCAAACAGCCAGAAGAAGCTTGTGGCCAAGCCTGAAAACCCTAAAAGTGAGGATTCAAAGAGATCCAAGGCAGAAAGTGAGGCTGTACCCGCTCCTCCGTCTCTGGAATTGATTAACAAGTACAGAATTGCTCAGCTTCTGATCCAACAACAACAGAAACAGCAACCTGCAGCACCACCATCATCACAGCTACAGCCACCACAAATCCAGCTACAGCAACCACAGTCACAGTTACAGCCACCAAGACTGCAACATCAAAACTTTGTGTGTGGGGGTACCCAAGGTGTAGGAGTGGACGGAGTGAGCGCTGTGGTGGGGAGCTCGGACCGTTCACCAGTGGAGAGGAGCGATAATTTGAGCGAGACACCTTTGATGCATTCATCAAACACACCGATAACTCCGATAATGGCTTTAGGCCAGGCGTCTCCAGTCCCCTTGACACAATTGGGAGGGACCCCTCTGGGGATTTTGAGCACCATGGCTCAGCTAAACCCAGGAATCTCTCCCCTTAATGCTTTGGCTTGTTTTGGGTCTCCACTATTTCAGCAGCAGCTTCAGCTGCAGAGTCTTTACAATTTGGGTTACTTTAACAAGCAAGCAGGAGGTCAGACGCAAGTGGTACCAGAGGCGAGAGCAGTGAGTTCAGATGTCAATATTAGCAGTGAGGGTGGTCGTGTGGTCAGCAGGGAGACGTGCAAGGGAGGATTTGGAGCAGGCTCGATGGACGAAGGCTCTGATGACTCCACGCTAGTAAAGTCCTCCCAGGGCTCCACAGTAGTGATCACTCCCTCCATACTCCAGGATTCCCAGGAGTCCATTAACGTCTCTCCCACTCCAAACATGGGGGGTGGGGCAGGCTACGGCAGCGACCAGAGCGGTTCCATCCTCAGCCAGTATATACAATGCCTGCAGTTTATGCAAGGTCAGCAGATCCTGGAGGCGAATAGAAACCTGATCCTCGGGTCCCTCCTGGGCCCCGGGAGTCAACAGGGAAGCCAAGTACAGAGTCAACTACTGAATCTAATCCAGGCCCAAAAGCAGCAGGAGCTGACGAAGATTCAGCAGCCCCTCGTTGGTGACATTTCCGGGAGCATTCTGGGCTCACTTGGAAGAGAGGAGCCAGCCCATCAGCTCCCCCTTATTAACTTTCAGAGCAGCCAAGAAAAAGGGCTCAAGGGCGGCGCTGCCCCCACCAGTCTATCATCCAAACCCAAACACCCCTCCCAGAAACTACTCCACTCAAATCCAACAGAAAATCCAGCAACCCTGACCAAGAGGAGGTGGAAATGGGTCCACTTTGACGACACCGAGGTCCAGGAATGGACACCCAAGTTCTCACCATGCAGCAATTCCAACACTGACAGAATGGTCACCAGGACCGGCTACATGCTTATTTATAAGAGAAAAGATTGGGCGCCACGTACACATGCATTTAATTCAGAAAATGTAAAAACATGCATTAATGTGGACGCCGGTATGAGGCTGGGTGGGGGGCAAAGTTTTCAGGAGTATGAAAAGAGTTTATTGTTGAAGAAGCTGAGTGTTTTGAATTTGAGGAAGCAGAATGTGACGTACTTGAAGAATGTAATATTGAGGCCGTCAATAGATCGTTGGCGAGATGAGTGGTCAAAGAGGCTGGAGGCTTCAAGGGATGATGACAGTGAGCTGGTCAAGAATTACCTTTTTGGGGGTTTTCTGGCAATTCCAAATGAGTGGTGGATGGGATATGTGCATGGGGACGATTTGGAGCAGATTTTGTGCCAAGATTCGGGCGAGCTGATTAAGTTTTGGAACTATGAAAATTTGTATTGTAGGCACTTTGGGTCTTGCGAGGAGGGGGTGGTCGGCGGCAAGTTCCTGGACCCATTTTTGTTCTGGGAGGGAAAGGTGAAGTTGTTTCCTCCAGAGCTTCTTGATGCTTTGGTTGAGTGTATTTCAAAGGAGAACTCTCTGCTGGGCGAGTACTATTCATTGCAGCGTGGGAGGGAGCGGCGGGGCTTGGTTAAGCAGGAGCAGAGTGGCCCCGTCCAGGTTTTGGGTGAAAGAGACAAGGCCGGAATTAGTTGCCTCTATTTGAGCACGAGCATGTGCAATTACTGCGTGGAGAGTCTGTATGGGATTTTGGACATTTCACTGAGACAGTCCAAGGTCATTTACGAGATGATGAGGACCAACATTTCAAATGAGAGGGAGGTTTGCTTGACTAGCACTCGGATGTTTAACAGTCTGATAGCCAAATTTGACCTGAAGCACAAGAATTCGTCGCAAATCTTCCTGAGGGAGTCCGACAAACTCAAGGACGGGAGCCAGGGGGTTTCAGCAAAGAGCGAGGTTTCTACCTTAGATTTGGACTATAACTGGAGGTCGGTCTTTACTGACATCAAGAGAGATATCCAGAGAAGTGAGCACACAAATGAGCAGATCCTTAGTCACTTGCAGACGGCCCCAGAATCACAGGATCACTCCCTGAGCCAGAATCACGAGGGGGGGTCCTGCAAGTCCGTAAATCGAGTCCAGGATTGGTCCAAGGATATTGCTTTGGGCTCTGCAAAGTGTCCTCACGGTTCATACATAAGGTCCAAGGTTTCTGGCAAAACGGTGATTCTCGTTCCGCTTAGGCTGATGGAGGAGTTCATGCGACTGGAGGAGCAGAGAAGCAAGATGATTACTTCTTTTGTCATTTTCAACCTTGTCAGAAAAGATAGAGATATTGTTATTGCTAATATGTACAAGAGCTATTTGAGATATAAGTGTAGCAACAAGTTATTGCCGTGCAGGCACTGCAACACCATCTAGTGTACATTCCAAGTCCTCCGTGTGTAGTGATTAAGGAGTAAGTAGATAGAGCAGTCAGGTAGTTTCTAATGTGCGAATGATTTAGAAATTAAGTTAGGCATTGAGCTAGTACTCGGGTATCTGCTAATTTTTAAAACAAGCTTTTCTACTTTGATGTATCAGACTAGTGCGTCTATTACTTGACTTTAATTAGGGGGAGTGAGATGTATATGTATATATATATATACATATAGGTGTGTCCATACCCCTAAAAGAATAGAATCTTTAGCAAAATGACGTGGAGAAGATTGGGTATGACAATACAGGATACCACATTGGAGTAGGAGTGACTTCTATCTCCATTAATGAACAATGAGTTATAGAGGAACATCATGCTGAAAATGGAAGAAATGGCTAGAAATAGCCAATTCAAGATATTGTGATTAAATAGTATAATTAATAGAATCCCTGGGAAATACATCAGGGAGCTATAGCCATATATCGTGAATATTAAAGTGATTGGAAGACTCTCCCGGTTGTATAGTAAGATTCCATAAATGATGGAGCAGGTGATGGCAAGACTGGTAAATATATACGAGAATGACAGAGTAAGACGAGTAATATCGGGACTTAGCACATACTTAGATCTGATATGAGGAAGTATAGTGGAGTATGTGCCAATGAGCATGGCCAAAGTTACGTTAAGCCAAAATGGTCCATAAAGATCACTTCGCCTACTTTGGTCAAGATTCTTGCAGTAAAAGAGTTCAAAGCCATTTTGTACTTTAGGAGGGAAGCTGGACATTCCACTTATTGCAGGATTTTTCATATTAGTCATGAATATACTAATGTTTTGTAGTATGCTCTCTTTTGAAAAAGTAATAGTTGTAATATCAACCAATCTCTGCTTAATCTCATCAGTAGAGACGTCAAAATGGCCCTTCAGGACCTCCCAGTTGATCGGGTTAAGCCTTCCAAGTAGTCTAGAGACAAAGTCCTCACCCTCCTGTCCTTTTCTTTTCTGGCTGTCGCGGGAGAACGACCCCATCTCCCCACCAATAGCCGTGGTCAACTCCACCTCGTCCAGCTTGCCCAAATAGGCAATGTTGCTCAGACACGGAGGATCGGGGTCATGCTTAGAATCAAAGGTCTCAAAGTCGAGCTCAGAATCCAAGTTAACGGTCTCAATGTTAAAATTTAAGTCATCCATTTTGACTAGGGGGGGGGGGTGATGGCTCAATATTGGACAATTTATGCTGCTTCAAGCGCTTTTGGGACCAGCCCAACTCACAATATAGTAAGTTATAATTTGGATGAGTGACGTGTATAAATCTAATATGACACACAAGACAATTTCTGGAACCCAAGAACTCTTTCTTACTTTTTTTTAAACAGAATAGGCCCTCAGAAAGCTTGCTCTCCCCGATATTTGCCTTTCGAGAGTATTTGTAGACTTAAAAACACAAGTAACCAGTCTCCAAACTGCTACAAACCCTCTATTTCCACCAAATTAAACCTTGAAATTTATTAAAATAAAAAACAAAAATTATACACCCCAAAATTTATTAATGAAATATCGATCTCTTATTATTGACACGTAATTGGGCGCCAAATGTGCGGGGTATCAAAATAAGAATACACGTAAGCAGAAAAATAAAATGCATGCAAGTTTGCAAGTGGAAATAAAGTGCAGTATTCATTTGCATGCATAGTGTGGGGTTTGGAGTAAAAATAAAAATGTGTGCAGGACAGTGTATTTGGGGATGAGAGAGGGAGAAGGCACTATACTTCCAAATAAGGGGAGTAAGGAGAGTGTGTCATCTGGACGGGCGGCCCAGGAGGGATTCAAGCAGTGACAAGAGTGCAGTTGGTGTGATTGTGTATAGTGGCTTATGAGATATTGATTCTATTGCCGATGCTAGTTGCGTTCATGATAGCATTGCATATGCTGTCGTTGTTTGATCTGGTTCTGAGAACGACTTCAATGGTGTCGTTTTCAGAGACATTATAGTCGTAAGGAGAGAGGTTTAGGTCAATTTCAGAGTCTTTGTATATGAACATAACGTCGTTAACAGAAATGTTGACGTTTCTTGAGTAGCTCTCAGCGAGCCTGGAAAAGGGTGTGCTCATTGACGCATTAAACCTGAGCTTTGGTAGGTATGGAAAATTTGGAGAGCCAACTAGAAATAGAGAGATCCAGATCTTTTGCGAGTATTGGAGTGTTTTGTAGCCGATTGCGAACAAAACGGTTGGGCCTTTCAAAATACCATAGTCAACAGGAGAGAGGTCGGGGATAAGTCGATCTTTGATGCCATATCTAAGAATGTAAAGGTCGATTATACCTTCTTGAATGGATGCAACATCTCTAAAGTATCTGATAAGCTTTCTGAAGGGGGCGGTAATCGGGATCCTGAATAAGCTTGTTGGCAGACTATTGGACGATTCGATACTTCCAATGATATGAATCTCAATAAGACTCGGAGAGATCGATGTTATGGATTCTGGAAATGATTGCAGATTCAGTAGTGAAGAATGGTCCGCTGTGGAGAGCTCCGTTTCCTGGGAGTCTTGAGCAGGGTTGCTGGACAAGTTGGAGCTTGACAGCTGAATGCTATCACTAAAGTGACTGCCATTGGGGTTGCTCAGATCTGAGCTGCCGCCAACTCCCATTCCAGCCATGTTCGGATTGGCCAAGAAGCCACTTTCTTGGCCAGGGCCGCCTAAAGAGGCTATAATTTCCTGGGCCATTTGCTCATCAATCTCATTTTCATTGCCCTCGTCGAGGTTAAAGTTGAGTCCCGAGCTGTCGTAATCCGAGAGCTCAGGTGCGATTACGATGGTATCAGGCTTTCTTCCGGAGGCCCTAGAGGTTATTTTTGCGAGATTGGCATTTGAGTGGCTGTAGAATATCATCTTCTTTACTTTAGGCGTGTATGCAGCCAGACACTGAATTGCGATTGGTGGGATTCTACACAAGTGGGTATCGGGGTTCGTTAAGTCGTTCATCTCGGAGTTGAGCATCTCAAGTCGGAGCTTTTCGTCGTCCGAAACCTGGACCACCGTTATAGACTTAGCCTTGGATAAGAGTGGATACAGCTGACCCAGAATAGGCAGGTACAGATCTGATTCAAACAGAGTTAGGTTCTGAATATAAGAATTGAAGATTGTACGACAGCAATGAGTCCTGCATACCTGTCTAAAACTTAAAAAATCCTGAAGAGGTAGGTAGCTGCATATGTAAGATAAAAGGCTTATTGAAATATTCTTCCCCTGGCTCTTCTTTTCAGCAGAAATGCCCAAAGCCGAGCTGCCATACACATGAGAGTCGTTGATCTTGACAATATTTCTAGATCCAAAGTACGGGACAACCGTGTACTTGCTGCAAACCTTGACTAATCTGGTGCTACCTATGGTCATATCGTTCTGGAAGTGCTCCCTGTTCCTGTTGGACCCACAACAGTTCGGATCCTCGTCGTGAATCTGCTCAAAGACAAAGTCCTCCAGGTTCTTTTCGTACAGCTCAAGATCTCTGTGCCTGCTCTTGAAGATAATCTCCCCTCCCTGGGTCCACTGCTCAACCCCCTCACCAGTTGGGTCTCTTACCTCGGTATTGGGATGATTATCTGAGTTACTACCATTACCATTACCGTTATCATTTTCACTGTCACTGCTACAGTCTTGATCTCCATTAGAATGGATTCCTCCGATCGGCTTCGCGCCCAAAACCATGTAATTGGAGTGAATTGGACCAACCAGAACTTTCGGATTGAATGCTCCCTTGGATGTTATTCCAGGCCAAACAGCCTCGCCAGCGTACGTGATTGGGACGTTTTCATTCGTCTCTCCATCAGTCACGGTGGATCTCGGAGCAATCTTTCTAACTCGAATGTACTCATCATTGGGAGAGCAACCATTGAGGAAGATCCTTACTTTGGTCTCCAAGGCGAGGACATGCATTTCTTCGTCGCTGAGCGCCTTCTCCACCGAGTCAAAGCTGTCACACTCAGAGGCCTGGCCATTATTAATCAGTCTAAGCCACGAAAAGTAGCACGAGGGACAGGATGTGGAGTTGTAAAAGGGGTTAATGAAGATAGGCGTTTGAAATAGCCCCGGGTTGATCTTGAAAAGGTTGATGGTTGAGATCTTCAGGGTCATGAAGATCCCAACACGGAGCGAGTTGGTTGGAAAGTACCTATTCCATCCCTTGGATTCAATCAATTTGACCTGGTCAGGCTTGGTATTATCCTCCTCCACTGCAACATCTCTGCTCTCAAGTTGATCACCGACCAAACTATTAAAGTATACGCTTTTCTTAACGTGGTTGGAAAACTCAGAAAACTTCTCAGTCAATAAGATGATCATCTCCTTCTGAGCATTGACATTTATGGCAGTCCTCTCCTTATCCTCATGGATACACGAATGCTTGAGCCTAAGAGGAAGACAAATGTAAAACATATCGTGAAAGTGGAAGTCATCCTTTATGGTATGGAGAATATGCTCAATATCATCGCAGCTAATCCAGTTGATCGGGGTTGACAGTGGGAGGCTATGGCTGTTCACGCTTACTGTCCTGCAAAGAAACCACTCACTCCTCTCCTTGGACTCAGCCCTGCTCTTTTTACACGATTTTGATACTGACATTGATGTTTGGCCCTCAATCCCGTCATCTTGGTGATCAATCTTGGCTCTCTTGCATTCTTTGGAGTGCTGACGGGGCGTCCTAGATTCTATACAACGGAAAAAAGTATCATTTATCCCAACCAGTGTGAGTAATCTCTCAAAGACCAGTCTTAAGAACAAGGAAACATAGCGGTCTTGCTCATCGTCTGAGTAAAGAGCCAACTCTCTGATATCACATGGAGTATACATTACACTGTACTGGTGATTAGACCCGTTCTCTGGCATTATCCTTGTCAATTTGAAGCTCTCTGGGATCTCCAGACACAAGTAGCCAGTCTCCAGAATCTTATCTGTAAGCTTTCTATCCAAAAATACCCTCCATTCTTGAAGCTCCGGAGGTGGAATCGGGTTCCTCATTCTATATTGGGCGATTATCACTTTCCTCAGCTAGTTTCAGATCGAGATGCTTGTTCGCCAATGCTTAGTTTCATCAATAGCTGTTGGTCTCTCAATAAATTGTCAGAAAGAACTCAAACTGAAGTGCCTGTGTGTGTGGGGGGGGGGGGAGATTCAAAGATCACATTACTAAAAGCCAACCAATTGTAGAAGCAAATTCAAAATAAAGTCACTGTCGAAATGGACTTTGCAGCCTCTCTTACTCGTGGACTATACAATGGCAAAATCTATTAATTGTTTTTCTCTCTTTTTACTTCAACACTGCAACACCTCTCTATTGATAAAACCTAAACAAATATAAATATATATCTTGTTAGAGCAAAGATGTCAGAGTGAATTCGGCGGGAAATGTGTGGCATTCTAAGAGCTTAAGCTTGCAGGGTGGAAGAGACAAGATTCATACAAGAAAACTTGGAGCATTCAGAGGCAGATTGCATGCATATATATAAATATAATTATTTAAGTATACGTGTGGGGGGAGGGGAGATCAGAGAGGAGATGCAGCCAGTAATAGATGCGTGGAGCTCCCACTGCCAATTGGAGTCATCTAGTTGAGCCGAGCTCTCCTGTGTGATACATATTGTGAATGGTGGTTTGCCTTTCAAGCATGTTCTTGTACTCACTCAGTTGACTGAAAAACTCGCTCTTTGTCTCAGGATCCTTGCTCAACTTTACGTGGTATCTATTGTAAAGTGCAAGAAACTGTTTGGCATTACGTGGGAGTTTATATGGAGAACCATAACAGATGGGTGCCAATCAATATATGGGTCGGCGAAAACAGATGCAAGTTATTTAGTAAATAAGAGGCAACTCGGGTGGACTTGGGGTCCGGTAAAACTGTAACTTACGTTTCTGTTGAAAAACGAGCGAATGTTTGGACAGGCAAATCGCTGAATTACCGCACTTATTTCTTTGGAAATTTGTGTGATTTGGCTATTCATATGTCCACCTAATCTCTGACCTACACTTGCCTATTTCATTTATTGCATTATCTTATTAAGGAAATTTTCCAGCTCCAGACAAAAAACAGTTTCCCGCCATTCAGAGCCAATTGCCAATTTAATAAAGAACGCGGGAAAATACATGCAGCGCAAATTGGTGGAAATATTGTTTGGTAATTTGAGGACTTTGGCTGGGGGTGCTGGAGAGCAGGATCGGGCATCCCTCCCCCAGCTAGGTCTAGGAGGCAGAGGGGCGCCGTACTAAAGCATTGAGGAGTGGCACTTGTCTTCCCCCCTTCTTCAATGGATATTAACCATTTGTGGATGGTGGGAACCCGTCTCACGCTGCATGCACATGCAAATGTACATGTAAAAGGCACGAACAGACAGTAGTGGGCAGACGCAGGGATCAAAGTAGACTCATTGGCAAGGAAACCAGTTCCCAAGGAGCGGATAGTTCTGGCTGCTTAACTACGACGAATGACAAGCTGTGGAGACATATATGTATATAATTAATCTTGAGTGCTACATAATGAAGCTTAAGATTTTATGGCGAATGATAAATAGCCAGTGTGGCCTCTCATAGGGAGCTGATACCTTAAGCCTTTGGTTGGGAACTTTTTAGAGGATCCCCTAACAATCCCCCAAGGCTTGTACAGTACCTCAAAGGTTCTTATTTGAATATATTTAAGCGAGTTAAGCTCAGAACAGTTCTTGGATACCTGCTCAATGCATGGAGAAAAGACAACAATACCTGATCCTTTCTGAAGAACCTGGTCCGCATGCCTAATGGCAGTCCATGGTGAAGGAAGATCCAGGAAAACCCCGTGAATTCTAGTCTCAGATATGTCCAAAAGGGGAGAGATGAACCCATCCTTGCATACATCTCTATGCTGGCAGACAACATTGGTAGTGCCGTACTTTTCAAAGTCCTGAATGGACTCCAAATAACGCTTTTGGTCATATTCAAAGGTATAAATCTTGCCACCCGGATTTGCGGATCTAGATAATGCAACAGTGAGGGAACCACTTCCAGTTCCGGCCTCAATAATATTCTTCCCAGGAGATACATCTAGCAACACGCATATCAGGGAAATATCTGCCTGATAAAGTATTTGAGTTCGGTGATTTAAAGAGATCGAAATAAGTTCAGGGTAAAGCTTCAAGACGACCATCCATTTGGATCTTGACGTGTCTAAAATTCGGCTTCCAAAGTACCTTCCAATAATTTCATTGTGGAGAAACATGCCATTTCTAGTCTGTGTTCGTCCATTTGGCTCCAGTAATACCTGCAGAACCAATTCATATCCGCCAAATAAGATAACCAGGTCCCCATCTTTACACTTTTCATACCTTTTCCTCCTGGAAAATCTCTTCCCAAAAACATGGTATTCACTATCATCTTTGTCCAAGTCCTGATGTGGAATCAACTCCTCCTCCAATTCATCTGGCTTCATTGCGACATCCTCCATCGTCATGCCTCTACAAAGCAGACTTTCGCGGCCAAATAATGACGACCTACCCAATAAGAGATTAGGAATGCCAAGGAAATAAGAGAGCCTGGGTATTCTCACTTGGAGCCTTTTATTTTTTTTAATCTCCACGCTGCCTTAAATCAAACTTGACTAAAAGAAAAATCGGGAATGGCGCCAAAATGCCCGCCACTTTTTTTTAAAAAATTAGCTATCAAGGTTGATTAGTACAAGGGAGGAAAAGATTGGAATACTAGTTAGCATTTGCAGGATCTTTCTGGATATATCCGGCGAAAAATAGTGGTTTATTATCGTTGGATGACGATTACTTCTTCCTTTATACGAGCATAATTTACGTAGCAAAGCGGATTAAAAGGAGAAAGACAAGGTTAGTGTTAGCTTAGAGTTTACTGATAAAATGGACAATAAGGATTGCGACAACATTGACGAAGATGAGTGGTATGCAGGTCTAGGTGTAGTTCCCTTGTCATCAGAAAAGACGTCTTCTGCGGCTCTAGCTCGGGGATCCTCTTCGGCAACAGGTTCCAGTGCTCGAGGGACTCATCAAAGAGATGGGGATACAGTGGTTGAGGAAGGGGCCAATGGTGGGATGATGTTGGGAGATGGCAGCGTTATGTCTGGTGGCTCCTTAATGTCTGACGCTGGGTCAGGTCTAGAGCCAGTAGGGGGTTTAAATCACAATCAAAGGGATAGGAATGCTGTGAATATATGTCAAGGCTCATTATCGGGATCAGGACAGGGCCAGCTCTTTGATTCTGTCTCCAATAAGGAGGCTTCTGGATCAAGGGTAGGGCAGAATTCAACTGTATTACAAGAGGGGAGCGCGAGAGATATGGTGTTGGTAACGGCAATGGAGGAGGAGGAGGATGACGACGATGAGGATCTTGGGGGAGTAATTTTGGCGGACGAGGTTAATAGTAGGAGTTATACAAACGTGCCATATGGCAAGGGACCATCAATGCCGAAGCACAACAGGCCGGTTTCTTTTGTAAGAAGAGATAGAGTGGTATTCCTAGGATCTCCGCCAGAGTTACCTCTTAGAGTAGCTCCTGATCCCAGTTCAGGAGGAGCTATGACGCGTGTTGGGTCAATAATTGTACTTTCTAATCTGATGTGGTGGGTTAATGATATAAGTATCCGTGAGTTGGCTTCAGAATTTGGGACTGTGAGAGCAATACGGATAATAGAGAGACCAAAGGATGGAAGATCATTGGGGATTTGCCTTATTGAGTATGTGAATTCAGAAAGTGCTCCAAAGGCGCTACAGGGAATCTCGGCAAGCTTTGCTAAGAAGTTTGATGGTCGTCCATTGTATGTTGTACCACTTCCTCTACATGGGGAGTTACATATTGCTTTGGACAATATTAATCCACATTGGAGTAGAGGTGGAATAATCACGGAGGAGATTCTGGCCATGATTTGTCAGTTGGTTGGGGTAGATATTCAAACGGCAGGATTGGAGATACAGCCAGAAACTGGCACAATTGTGGGTCTTGTGCAGCCTAGATTTGCTGATTACGCGTCATACTTCTTTCCAGATGGAACTCCATCCTGGTTCCCTCCTTTATATGTGGAGGCACTTAAGCATATTAGGGACTTAATTCCTCCATCTAGACTTCAGAACAGATCGTCATCAGGAGGAGGAGGAGGCTCTTCATCTAAGCATTCTACCAAAAACAGGTCCAATTATACAAATAATGACAATAATAATACGAATTACTCTAATATGGAAAGTGATTCAGATGCATTAAACCATTTAGATGATGACTCAGCATTTGGTGTGAATGGAGAATCCAAGGACTCGGCATCATTTTACAATTCTGGTACTGGAGATAATTCAAATATAGGATCAAGGAGGGATCATGATAGTGGCTCAGGTAAAGGCTTGAATGGAAGCTATATGGATGACACTGGGCACTATGGTAGTGGTGGAGGACGTGGATCTAAATCTCTAAAGTATGAAAATGGCTTTCCTGATAACAGTTCTGGAGGAAACAACGGTGACACTTTGTCGTCTTATAGAGATGATGATGAGCACTTTTCAGGAGGTACCCATAATAGTAAAAAGTTTGCTGGTCAGAAACGGGAATATAGAGAAAGAGAGAGACAGGATAGGGATCGTGGTGAGAGAGATAGAGAGCGTGGAGACAGAGATAGAGATCGTGGAGACAGAGATAGAGATCGTGGAGACAGAGATAGAGATCGTGGAGACAGAGATCGTGAAAGGGAGCGAGATCGTAACAGGGATAGAGATAGAGATAGGGATAGGGATAGAAATAGAGACAGAGATAGAGATCGTGATCGGGAGAGAGAGAGAGACCGCGTGGAAAGGTCCGAGAGAGGAGAAAGGGACAGAAACAAGGAGAGATCAAGGGACAAGAGTGAGAGAGAGAGGTCGGAAAGGAGAGAAATGAAGTCTGAGCGAGGAGATAAAGAGAAGTACAGAGATAAGGATTGGGAGAGGGAAAGGGATAGAGACGGGGATCAGGAAAAGTGGTCCGGAGGAGCATCCTCGCAATTATCTACAAGCACAAAGGAGGCAGGTGATAGAGGGGGGAGTGGAGCTGGGGGCAGTCATAGTAAGAAGGGATTTGGTGGCAGTAGCCATTTGGACCATGATGGAGCTTCCTCCAAGTCTTCATCAAAAAAGCACAGATCCTCTAGTGAGAGCTCTAGAAGTAGGAGTCCACCAAGAAGATTGTCCAAGCATGTTAAGAAGGATTTGAATAAGTTTTCATCTGGTACAACAAAGGATAAATCGTGGGATGGCAGAGGCTCTGGTGGCAATAACAGCTCAAGGGGAGGCAAGAACTCGAATAGGGAAAGCAGGTCGCTAGCGGAGAGAGGAGGATGGGAAAGGAGGAGCAACCGTAGATAGAGCCGACTTACAGACGTTTGCTTTGCTTTGCTTCGCTTCTATGCTACACACGGATTGCACTCAAGAGCCAGCTGTATTTACCAAAGGGCAGAATCTCTATCATACCTTTAAACCAAACCCAAAAGAATTTGAGGATGCACCATTTTCAAAAGTCATTATTATTACAGCCACGTCTGGTGTCTCTGCCACATTAAGTACAGTAACTGTAGATGTTCTCTTATACATAATCCTCATCACCAGTATTGTTATAAAAGTGGCAATGGTGGTTACTGTCTCATGTTTGATATTTAGGTAAAGTCGTAGAATTCGCATAGATCGTATAGTCGTTAGACAGCAAGACATCTATTATATATATACATATATATATTAGAGTGAATTAAGTTTTCGAAATGATATTACAGGTCATTTTCGCCGGCTAGGGTCCTATAGATTAGATTTGCGGTATTAATTATGAGTGGATTACAAATAGTTTGCAAGAAAGTCAGTAAAGGATTCTGAATGACTCCACCCTCGTGAGTGGTTTTTCCCTCCTATCTTTGAACCTATCCCACTTAAAGCAAAGAGATGGAGATGGAGTTTTGGCCAGGTAGGTAGGTAGAACGGAGGGGCTGGCTAGAACTGTCAAGTGAAAAATAAATTTGCAAAATGCATGCACAATTTGGCGCCACACGTCATTTGCCGAACCCGCCAACTGTTCAATAAGTATTAATATACAATGTGTAAGGGACTCCAATACAGGTTTTATACATGTTTAGGGGGACAGAGACGACCTTGAGTTGGTGGGAATTTTTGATTCCTTCGATGGGTTGTCTCCATTGGAACTGAGTTTCTGTGATGTAGATGTCTAGGCAGTTTGACCCAGGGATCTCATCACCACCAATTGTCAGATATGTTATTTTTATTCTGACCCACAGACGATTTTCAGCCTGACTGATTTGGAAGCCGCTTCTGAAGAACCCATGTAGTTTCAGCACAGGAGCAACTCGTGACTTTATTAGAGTGATGTTGCCACTGGAGGGTGGCTCTAGGGAGTAGTTGGGTACTTCATTGCTATCGCGGAATTCATCCAGCTCGCCTATTAGGTAAACATGTGGAAGAATTCTTTGCATTAAAACTGCTGGCGGGATTCTCCCCATAGTTGCAAGTATGTGCATGCATGCATCTTCCAGAGAGTCTTGGGTGTGTAATTGGAAGTTTTGTGTCGTGGAGTCATTGGAGGATAGGAATTTGGGTGTGGATGGGATACTTGTGGAGCTTGATGTTTTTGAGTCTTTTGGGGAGTATGGAGACTTTCTTAGATAGGAGAGTGTGAGGGAGCGTTTTTCCCCAGGCTTACGGATGCTATGTGTAATAGAAATGAGAATGTCATTTGGGTTTTTTTCCGAGTAGGCCTGGGATAGGCTGGGGAGGCTCCTATATCTGAATTTCTTTGGATGGATCGCCAGCTTTACTTGTGAAATGGCTTCAAAGTTGAGAAGCTTGAATAGAGGCAGTGCATGATGAATGAAGCTCTTTTCAACAAGGAAATTGAATTTGGGTGGGCTCTTGTATAGAGCCTCCAGCAGGATTTGCTTGACGAAGCTCAGGTTTTCTATGGCCAGCAATTCTCTTTCTGGGTTAGCTCTGGTGTCTGGGCCAGATCTTGAGTCCAGAGCGGGGAGCTGCTTTAGCGAGAGCTCCAAGTTAGAAAGAAGAATCCGTAGAGTGGCTTGTTTGACTGACCAGTAAATGCTAATGGAGACCTGGAAGGTGTTGGGGGAGATGATCTTTGCAACATTTGCGATTCCAAAAACACTCCGAAGTGTGTCCACAAGGTAAATCAGAACCTCCATGAGATTAATGTTCTCACTGGACTCGGACTGTTTGAATCTGCAGTAGAAACATTTGGTGAGGAATCTGGCAATCTTGGAGAGACACATTATGTAAATACTGGGGAAGAAGAATGCCCCTGAATATCTGATAAGCTTGAAGCTGGACTCAATCTCCTTGAAGGTGTATTTAAGGTTGTGTAGAATCTCTTTAACTTGGGAGCTTTTTGGAGTGCCGATGGGCTCCTCCTCTGCTCTGAAAAGTGATTGGATGGAGCAATATATGTGGGTAATGTGGGTAAGAACTCTGATCCAGGAGCAGCTCTCCATGTTAAACAGCTTAATGGACTCAAAGATTGCCCTTGAGAGCCGATATCTCCCAATAACAGCAAAGTACTTGGCGTATCTGTAGGAGTTGACCACTCTCAAGTCTGGCAGAGAGGAGAGTATGGCACTTTCAGCCTGATCCAGAAGGTCTGCGTTTTTGGTGGAGTTCAGTTTTTGAAAGTAAAGACAGCAAAAGTAAAAGTCTGAGAGCAGTCTGGGAATCTCCTCTTCCGTTGGCCTCACACTGGTCCTGGAGTCTATTTTGCCGTCCAGATATGCAAACTTGTACACACATCTCAGAATTGCCAGGAGCATCCTTTCGGGATCAGAAGCAGGACGCCGTCCGACCTTCTGGCCATTATAGTACCTCCAGTTCCAGTTCAGTAGCAGGTTAGAGTATATTAGTCTTAAGTGGAACCCCTCAAACAAGCTCAAAAGCTCATCCATGTGGATTTTGGTCTGGAAAACCATCCAGTACATGAAGTCAGAGTTAAACTCTTGAATGAGTCTCTTTTCAGTGTCACCCAGCATCCTGTCACCCCCAAAAGAGATGAGCACGTAGTAAGACTTGCAGAGGACGTAGTTCAGCACAAAGTAGGATTCAAGAAGCTTGCTACTCTCCCTGCTGAATGGTTGGAACTTTTCATAGTCCCTGACTTCCTTGGCAAATTTGAACAGAGACTGCACCAGCTCGCCCAAGAGCCTTAGATTGAAGTGAATAGGAGTGTCAGAGACACGCCCCTCGCTGATCTCTAGGCCAATATTAATGATAGCAGAATGGCTTAGAACGTAATCTGAGACTCCGTCTCTTGAGCAGAAGAGCTCTATAGACAAGCCTCCAATAAATTTGATAAAGGTTTGGGTGATCTTGTCTAGGCTTATGATAGGCATAGACTCCTTAACCGTGTCCTGGATGTCCAATTCAAGCCCATTTGAGAGCTCTAGCTCAGAGTCCCAGATGAACAGAATCTGTTTCCTATTTTGGTAAATAGCCAACACAGATAGAATGGTTTGGCTAATGATCTTCAAGAGGACAAAATCATCTTCCAAGTACATGTTCAGGTCCTTATTTAGAATAGCAGAGTCTAACATACTCCACAAGCGTCGGACCCACCTTATGTGGTCAAGCAAGACTATAGTGTTATTGTGAGTAACTCTGGTCATGGCTCGGATACCCGTCTCAATGATAGGATAATAGGAACAATAGTCGATTTCATGCAAGACCTTGTCGCTAAAGAGAAGATTTAGCTCATCCTTTATCATGTTGTAGGATACGATCTTGGCTTCTTGAAACCTGCAGGGGATGTTGTCAAAGATTTCAAAAGTGAGTGCAAGAAGCTCATTTCTTGTCTTGAGATCGGTAATTTGGGCACAGGGCCCATAATCATCCTCCTCTTCGGGGGGATCAACGGGATCAGAGGGCTCAGGGGACTCAGGGGACTCATGGGACTCAGGGGACTCAGGGGACTCAAGGAGCTCTGGGGAATATGGGGAATCTGGGGACTCTGGGAGCTCGGGGGGGACTCCTCCGAGCTCAATGTTCACTCCGAGTTGGCAAACATAATCCATGATCATCTTTATGGCCTCCTCAGAATCTATACCTTTGACAGCCAATTTGAAGGACTGGAGAATCTTGATGACTACAAAGTAAAACTCACAGTGGTTGTACTGTATCATCAACGAGAACAAGTGGGCCAAAACCTCCGAATTACAGTTTACCAGAGAAGACAAGACAGAGGAGGGCCCCATATAGGGACTCTCCACTCTATCTGGAGGCTCATCCTGAAGAATAGCATCCATGATCTCCAGCTGAATATTCACGTTCCAGTGGTCCAGCAGTCTAACTATCCCATCACTTAGCTCATACAGAATCTCAATCCTCTCAGAAACCCCATTTTTGAAGTTAAGAATGTACTTGACGTTTTGGAATGCAACATGTCTCACTGTGGGGTGGCTTGTCTGCTCAAGAACCTCAATTAGCTGCTCCCAGCCAAGTTTTATGCTATCCAGCTCGTCTCCCGCCCCCAGAATCTCGGTGTTTATGGCGTCTCCCAAAGCATTAATGAGCGTACATAGCTCAGAAAGCTGTAATCCTGGCTTTCTAAGCCTAGTACAAATATCCACAACTGACATCTTCATTCGACTTGGACCCAAACCACGTAGCTCTAGAACCTCTTTCCTACGTAACTACTGAAACTCTTCTCCCAAGCGTAAATGTTGATACTCAGCTATTCATACTCTGGCTAATCCCAATTTCAGAGATTTATTCCAATTATTATCCAAGCCAGTCTATAGTAATTGAATGGGCGCCAACTCCCGTCAAGGTCCAGACTAACATTTAGGACTTGGAAAAAAAAGTATTTCAATTTGGGTGATTTTGTCCGTTCAAGATGATAATTATGGTGATGACTATGGTGATGTTGGTGATGAAGTAGACGTGTTTGTGTAAATATTGAACATTCCAGAGTAATTGTGACAGAAAGCAAGTCTCATTATCTGATAATATTAAAGTAGGTACCGAGTTGTAAATGGGGAGAAGTTAGATAAAGACGGGATATGGAGGTTCATAGCTCTTCTCTTGGGAAGCTAAATACTAGAAGCAACTGGTTGGGAAGTATGTAGACAGACACAGGTTTGTTAAAGTTTTGGCCCGGGGGGCCCGCCAGTTTGCATATATGCATGCATGCAGTTTGGAGGTGTCAGGAGATTCGGGGAAGAAAGGAGAAAGAAAAATAGTTATTGTGAGCTATTGGCCTTGTGTTTGGGGATGAAGACAAAGTCGTCGGGGACTTTACCGAGGAGCATTTCGGAGATTTTGATCCAGTCTGCAGAATTGCTAGAAGCCAATAAAGTCTCGAGATCATTTCTACCAATATACTTTGGAGCTCTCCAGTTAAAGCTTTGTGTGTGGATGGGTTGTTCAAGAATTCCAATGGGAATGTATCTATGGAAGAACGAGAGGAATTCTAGTAAAAATCTTCTAGTGAGACCAATTCCCCTCTTGTCGGTACCCCAATGCTCGAGTCCAAGATTAACGTATTGTTTAATGATATCAAATCTTTCAGATGCTGAGATATCCCAGTTCCTGGACTCTCTGATTTCTGTGAAGATCCAGGGCTTCAGGAGGGCGCCTCTTCCGATCATTATGGAGTCTACAGAATCGTTTTCCATGTGTCTCTGATAGTCTTGGTAGCATATGATATCTCCACATCCAATGATGGACGGGCACATGGGGATGCTGTCTATGCAGTTATTGGGTCTGTCTGCAATTCTTCTGGAGTAAAGTTTTGAGTTTAAGAAGGAACAGTATCTAATATAGGACCAGTCGGCCTCCTTGGTGTATCTTTGAAAGGCAGTTCGGCCGTGAATGGTTAGGGCGTCAATTCCAGAGTCACAGAGAACACCCAGAATCTTGTGGGTTCTCATGTTGTTGTAGATGATTGGCCAGTTCTCAAAGCTCTCCAGGTAGCTCTTTTCGAAGAGAGACTTGTTAATGGGGGACCCTCCATGGCTCATCCTAACCTTGACGGTGACCAGCTTGTTATCTGTCACAGCTTTGAGGCCCTGAACCATAGTCTCCAGCTCCACTGCTCTGTCCAAGAGAATGCTTCCTGCTCCTTTATCGTGAAGAGACTTCAGAGGACAAGCAGCATTAATATCAATGAAGTCGAACTCGCAATGCTCGTTGATGAATTCTCCTGCCTTAATAATCGTGCTCTTGTTGCCTCCAGCCAGCTGAATTCCAAAGTGCTTCTCCTCGGGACTCCTCTTGAGCAGTGCCAACTCTGAGCTTTTGCCTGAGAGAATCTCGTTACAGAGCACCATCTCGCTTACTGTAATATCTGCTCCAAATCTCAGACAGAGTCTTCTGAATGGCATATTCCCAACTGTGGTCAGAGGCGCAAGAATGAGCTTATCCTTGAAAAAGCTGTGTTTCCTTCTCTCTCTTTCATATCTAGAGATCCCTACACAGTCTCTAGAGGAGAGCTTCAGTTCCTCATCAAAGGGACTTCCTCGTCTGGACTCTGAATCAGCCGAGTTGCGGTCAGTCGTGCAGGGAATCCTCAAAGCCAGCAGAGGGTTCTCCCAGGCCTGGCCGTTCTTCTCGCAGCTTCTTGCTCCTCTTCTTTTTGTTGGCAGAAAGTTATCCAGAAAGTCTTGGGTTTTCGGGAATTTCAAGGTTTTCTGTCTAAGCTCCGTCCTCAGCTGAGAGTCAATCACGTTCTTCTCATAGGACCTGTGGAAGTTCTCCACCATCTCCCGGGTAACTCTTTCACCTTTACTATTTACATTTGACATGCAGGACTCACTAAAATGGTCCAGACCAAACTCGCAATTTAGCCCAAGATGACAGACTCCATAGCTCTTATAAATAGGACACAACTCTGGGGCCAGCCGCTTCTCCCCCCCATCACGGGCCATTGACTCCGCCTCCTCACGTCTGCTTTTAAGGAATTCCTCCAGGTTGTGGTTTTTCTTGCAGGAATCCCGATCCAAATTGCATTCTCCAAACACTGCAACATTAGGGCAAAGACGATCCACCCTATCCAGTCCCGCAATGCAGTTCAGATTCTTGGACCTTTCATTAGCCTTGAAAGTTCCTCTTGAGTTCCTCTTCTTGGAGTGAAATGACTCATCTTGGTCCTCATTGGGCCGCTCCTCATCATCATATATCTCACTTTCGGCCCTACATCTCGAAGACACGCGGCCTCCCCTCAAATAACTCAGCTTTATGGGTGCCTCGCTGTTCTTGATGCACCTGCTCACATACTCAGCTCTCTCCTCCTCCGTTAACTCCGTATTGGGCTGCTCTCCCATTGTACTCAGATCAAACTATTTTGTGCCAACTCTGTTCCGGAAACCATTCCCTTTCCAGGTACAACCCTGAAAAGTCTACTTATTTCCAATTCTTGCACAAAAAAAGAAAGTAAGACAGATATTTATTATCTCTGCTACCAAGAATGACTGTCCCTATTAATATTAATATTTGCATTTGGCGCCAAATTCGGCTATTACACCGGTACTAGGTGGGGGGCGGATTCCGGGATTCCAAATGCCGAGTGCGGGATGTCAGATTCCAAATGCATGTAGTCTCAAAGAGAGGGGATTTTGGGACTTTTGGACTGATGATGATGGAGTAGAGGAGGAGTGGAGGAATGGAGATATGGGTGTAGGTGTGTAGAAAAGACGTTAATTTCTAGAAGGCAAGAGAGGAGTGTGTCTCCTTTCCTAGAAACCAGAGCAACGATAGGGTATGAGATAGTTTGGGTGTGCTGGAGTGTCAGCGTGGCTTTGGAGGGTTGTTCCGGATGTAACTATGTCACTGGGTCCACATCCAGAGACGCGTTGCTGAAAGGAGGAGACTACTGTTTCATGGTCTCAGCACTTTTTTGTTGTGCCTTGATGTGCTCTAGAAGAATAGAATTGATAGCTTCGAAGATAATATTCTTGTCGTTCAGAGATTTTGAAATCTTCTCAATGGATTTCTTTACCATCTCAATCTTGTTGTCGAAGTGGGACTTGGCTTTCTGGACCTTCATCTCAACATGGTAGCCTGTGCCAATGTCAACCAGTACATTCTCTGAATCACTGATTGTGGCATCAACATAGATGGACTGGCTAATCGGAGCGAGGATGACGGCATCCTTGTTTTCTGGCTTGAACTGCTCCAGGGCTTCTCTGGACCCATTGAATCTGTTTAACACAAGGTTGAGTTGCTGTATCCTGACAGAGAGCTCATTCATCTCCTCCTGAGTCTGGTCTCTGAGCTGGAACAGCTTTGCCGGAGGAAGAGAGCTGAGCTGGATTGTCTCCGCCTTGTTGGCTGTGCCTTTTGTTGATTCGGAGGGATCTGAAGCTGCCATCCGTTCCTCTTCTTAGCTGCTTGTGAAGATAGCCAACAAACTGCGCCCAAAATGACAGAGATCTAGTGATCCTGGTGGGTAGTCTAGCTACAGATCAGCTAGTTTTATTTCTATTTATATGTATGTATATATAATATTAATGGAGGTAGCCTGCCAGACAAATAATTAACCAAGGAGCTTAAGCCTCGTATCCGACGATATTCTCCAGTTTCCCTTGGCTAGATGTCAAAGTGAGCACATGCACATACAAATACAAATGAGTATTTATACAAGTATGTACTGATCTAGATGCGGTAATAACTATGAATACCTTTTTTCTCCCTCTTCTTTTTTCTTTCCTCAGAGCTAGTATTGTATCACATTAAAGAAAACTTGGATTACAGACGGACGCAGCTCTTGTCTCCGCCAACTGCCACCGGGAGGGGTGGAGGCGAAAAATCCAAATCGGAGAAATCCGGACGAACTCCGCATTCTACAGAGACCGAGAGAGCCAGCAGCGGAGAAAAGAGGGACAGGAAAACATCCAGCAACTCAGAACAGAAACAAAATCAACAACGCTACTTGGAGCTCGATCCACACTCCTGCTCAACAGAGCCGGGGGAGGCGCCACCGTCAGACCCTGACACGACTCGGACTCCTGGCCTGAAGCCACTCCGTCGTCCGAGCAGACACCTCGCAAAGACAAAGAGAAAACTAACAGACAAACCACATCTCACTGTGCAAATTTAAGACGTCCTTTTCTCTCCCCCTCCTCCTCCTCCCCCTCCTCCTCCTCCTCCTCCTCCTACTCTCCCTTGTCTTAAGAGCCTCCCAGCGGGCCGCGCCACCTACCATCTTGGTTTAGCAGCCTTTAATAAGGCGGGAAACCAATAAATAAATATATATATATATATATATTTAAATATGTATATATAGATGGGTGGATGAATGGACCCAGCAAACTGAAAACGCTGACATCCGGACAAATCCTGGAATCCAAACTGCCTCTCGGCCTCACTCTCCCCAGTTTGGAATTCACAAAGTACCCAAAGAGCATAGCAGCCACCACCCCATAACCCTCCCCCCATGCCGCGCCACATAGAGGCCAACCGGTATGGTCAACGTCTGGCGCCACTCCGTGCCCGCCCAGACAGAGACTATGAGCGGAAAAACAGGTTTGCACATATTGTGCGGACAATGTGTGAATAAGGGGGAAGGGGCGGGTATGTCAGTGGGGGGTTGGTGTGTTTAGAGAGGGGTTGGTGAGGAGAGTGGAGGAGGTATGCGAGTGGAGGGGTGTTGATGCAATTGGGTGTGGGTGCATAGTAGGATAAGTTACGTGTCAGGAATCGGCTGGGGGATTTGGGCGAGACGTGTGTGGATCTCAAGATTTTGTACATGATTCAAGTCAGTGTTCATTTAGGGTGGAATTTAGGCGGGCTGTGGTACAGTAATGGTTGGTTTTGAGGCTTGGAATTGCAGAGGGTCACAATAAATAGAGATTGTAATATGGTGAGGGGCAATAGGTTGGAACAGTGAATAAATAGTATATAGGGCAGGAATACATAGGCTACTACAGGTCTCGGGGGCATATTACATATATAGTAAATTTATATATACAAGCATACATACAATTGGTAATTGGCACATTATAAATATATTAATACGTAATAAGTATTGAAATCAAATTAGTATTTTGTGTGAGCACAGGGCAAGTATTTATTGACAGAGCAAAGTAAGGCTTGGTTATAAATTTGTGTTTTCATACGTGAATAAGAATGTAACAGGAGAGATACCAGGGAGGGTGAGATAGTTTCCAAGTTGATCAAGAGGACCTAGTAAGAAAAGCTGTATCCGGTTCGTGCCAGAGGATAGAGCAAGATTCCAGTCCGGAGCACATTATATGTGTGAAAGTATATAGGCATACAACCGGTATAT